>JACEFZ010004541.1:0-12500 GCA_014155875.1 Cepaea nemoralis
CAGGACAAAAAACAGACAGACAGACAGACAGTAGATAGTCGGGAACGGGAACGGGAGCTTATATAACTACTTATATGAATTAAATTAGATGCTCCCCACCAGGAGCTGGGCGAAGCCGGGCCGGGTCAGACAGACAGAGAGACAGACAGACAGACAGACAGACAGACAGACAGACAGACAGACAGACAGACAGACAGACAGACAGACAGACAGACAGACAGACAGACACAGACAGACAGACAGATAGTCGGGAACGTGAACTTATATGACTACTTATATGAATTAAATTAGATGCTCCCCATCAGGGTATGGGCGAAGCCGGGCCGGGTCAGCTAGTAAATATATAATTAGTAAAGTTTTAATATAATACTGTTTAAAAATGGGCAGCCGCAAAGTTTAGATTATCGAAGATTCCTAGGGGTCGTTGCTGGATCTCGAAGTTTGCGCTTTTTGTGACACTTTCGGCAGGCCCGCTTTGGTAAGAGACCAAGCCATATTAAATAAAACCAGGTGCAATGAAAACGACACTCCTGCATTTAAACACCATTGTATTCTTCAATTGTCTTGTGCATCCTCTAATCTCTACTTATTTCTTCTACGTACATGAGTGCAAATCAATACCTTTAGATGTATTTCTCACCCATGATCTCCATGATATATTATTAATTTGCTAAAACGTTAACATCTTGGACACGCCTCACATCTTGTAAACAGATCCACAACATTCATATAAAACAGCATCTGACATCCCATCCGACTGAGAATCATGAAACTGAACGTGTTAACTAATAATATAAAGAGTGTGGCTGATCAATATTGCAAATGCTTCCAAAATTTAATTAATAAAAGGCTATAATCAGGGAGATCTTGTTCGAAAATTCAAAGAGCAAATAAAGAACAAAATAGACACTAGGAATGCTGGGCATTTGATCAATCTGCAAAATCTGAAAATTGTATTTCCAGAAGCAAATAACAGGAAATTAGAAAGAACGTGAATGACAAGGGAAATCTGGAAAAGATGTGGTTTCAAAGTGAAGGAGTAGAATATTCTCGATTTCACCTCGAGGCAGGTCATTGACACTCCTCGAAATGAGGGTTTTTATAGCACTTAACTCTACATTTCAATTTGTTAGAGTATCGAGAGATGCTCTTGTTTGTCTGTCGTTTGCTATAATCCATAAATAGGCACATTTTCTGTAGTGTTCATATTTTATTCGTAGGGGTGATGGGACTAGAATGGTGAATTTCTAAAGCATTGACACGGAACGATGTGAGGTTGATCATTATACAAGGGATATCACTACATGGTATATTTACCAATGCTTGGTGTGTATAATTAGTTGTATATCCTTTACAGGACGTAGCAGTCACTCTTGTGAATACTGGGCAAGTTTACGTTCAGTAGTTTGCCATTGTTTTCTGAACGACCGGCACCGATACCATTGTATGGAAACCAACGCGGTCTGCTTCCAAATCGTTAGCAGCAGCGTTTCGAACCTCTTTTAATTTGTTGTCCTCGCAGTCTGATCATGGTTGTAAATTCACAGTCATCACTTGGTTCTCGCAAAAGACTTACTTCTCGTAGAGCATTTAGAATGTCAGCCTGGTCCATGCCCCCCCCCCCCCCCCCACCCCCTACCTGCAGTAGCCTTACCTGCGAGCTTGTCAGCCAGCTCATTTCTTTGTACTCCCGCATGCCCTAGCACGAAGATGAAACTAATCTTTGCCAGCCGAGACCGCTCCAGAGACAGCAACCACTCTCTTCGGATCCACCCCATATCTATCCTCTTGAGCATGATCATTGAATCGCTAAGGAAACATGTCCTAGTAAATGTCTGTGTCTCGAGGCATGGTATTGCTTTACTTACTGCCATGACTTCCATAGTCAGGCTACTTGTGGTCTCAACAAAAGCACCAGAGTCCTCCTTCACAATTCTCCCTCCGACCTGAATCGTAAAGGCCCATGAGCTTCTCATATGTCGGACGACCGACCCATCTGTGTAGAAGACAGCAGCCCCGTATAACAAATTCTCGAAAATCAACGCTTGTACTGCCGCCTCCACAGCGGCCGGATTTTCTTGTCTGCGTTTTCTGTCTAGTTGTATGCAAACAGAAAAGGACGTACACAGGTTCTAAGTCCTCAAGTGCACATACCTGTTGAAGAATGTTTTCGGCTTGACCCATCCACTGACCTTCCTCTTTTTAACCTGCTGCCCTTCACCTTGCTAATTTCACTATGCAGTGGATGTTGTGTGTTTGCGTTAACGCTGCGATAGGCGCGTGCTCTGCAAACTTGTATTCTGTCTTCAATGGTTGGAAAATCAAGAAGGTAGCGCATCGCCATGCATGATGTATCTCTTGTACATCCAAGAATAATGCCCATAGCTTCGTTCTGTATCCTTTCCATCCTTTCTATCTACTTACGGCTGAGAGTCAGGATCGCTATCACATACTCAAAAACAGCCATGACCAGCCCCTCGTATAGAAGACATAGATGGCACTGCTCACAGTTTGCTGCCACCATCATCCGCATCGCAGCGAAACCCCGCTTGGCCTTTGTTATCACCTGGTCTATGTGCTCATTATAAGCAAGGCTTCGATCAAACCGTATCCCCAGGTAATTCATTGCCTGCGTTCTTTCCACAGTCTCTGAACACAGCTTTACCGTTGGTGTTGGATTGTTGACAATATGATTATTCAACGAGAACCAATGTCACTGTTGCCTTTGTTGGGTTCACCATTGCCCCAGCTTCAACACACCAAGTACTTATGCGATTGAGTTCGGTTTGTAGTTCCACAGCAACCTTGATCTCTGTCCTTACCCTGACAACAACAACAACAACAACAACAACAACTAACTACTACTACTACTACTACTACTACTACTACTACTACTACTACTACTACTACTACTACTACTACTACTACTAATACTACTGACAACAACAACAACAACAACAACAACTACTACTACTACTACTACTACTACTACTACTACTACTACTAGCTGCTGCTGCTGCTACTACTACTACTTCTACTACTTCTACTACTACTACTACTACTACTACTACTACTACTACTACTTCTACTACTACTACTACTACTACTGCTGCTGCTACTACTACTACTACTACTACTACTACTACTACTACTACTACTACTACTACTACTACTACTACTGTCGCTACAACTACCACTTCTACTACTATTATTATCACCACCGCTACTACCATTATTACTACTATCACCACCCCCACTAATAATACTACTACTACTTCTTCTATTGCTACTATTACAACTATTACTACTACTATTACCACTACTACGACTATGATAATCACCCATTCATTCAATGCCAATTTTTTACTGGCTACATTTCAAAACGTTTTTAACACCGCACTCCTGTACCACAACACCAACTCAACACCAAGCGCTCACTTAATTATTTTTTCTGAACGCCACCCCTGACGAAACGTGTATGTTAATGGTTATGAACCGACACCGTGCGACCGATAAAACACTTCTCCAAGCAACCGTCCGTCCACACCGTTCTCCCCGCTACTGTTACGTCGCACACCAACATTCACACCACCGCGCCAGATTCCTACCTCCCAGTTGTTGTTGTTGTTTCTTCCACTTATGCCGGTAGGCGTCGTGGGGAGAGTTAATTGGAGTTCCAGCGCCGTGACTAGCACCTTTCCTCCAATTTTCTCCATAAATCTTGAGCAGACTTTTTAGGATCATATAAATTCCCTACCGGTTTGCTAGACCAGGCGTAGGTTCCTTACCTACCTAACCCATGTATATTTGCTACTAACCACCATGTCACTTCCACTGGTCGTCTGCTGGATAGCTTCGTGCTATGCCAGGTAGGACTGACCGACAGACTTTGGAATTTGGAACTTGCCCTCAGAATGTTTTGTTTTAAAGGGTTTAAAGTGTACGCATTACAATTACGGTGCCTCGATAGAGTCCCGTATTGTTATTTTTCGTCACTACCTCCCCGTGCCGGGAGTGGGTAAGTTGCGCGCCTGCTGCCTTCCTTGGATGTGGTAGCCGTTTCTCATGCTCCCTCTCCGGGTAGTATAGTTATTTTACTGGTAGCATAGGTTAGTAGTTGTAAAATGGGTTGGAATACCCTCTTCAGACCCATCTCAAGATCGACACTCACAAGGACCACAATAGTCCATACCAACAACCTCAGTTGTGGGTAAGTTGCGCGCCTGCTGCCTTCCTTGGATGTGGTAGCCGTTGCTCATGCTCCCTCTCCGGGTAGTATAGTTATTTTACTGGTAGCATAGGTTAGTAGTTGTAAAATGGGTTGGAATACCCTCTTCAGACCCATCTCAAGATCGACACTCACAAGGACCACAATAGTCCATACCAACAACCTCACCACGGACTTACCAACCTCCGACAACCTGCCACAAACACCCTGAACGACGGACCCACAGGGACCCACACCCTCAAGCCGCAGCCTCCCAGGGAGTGGATAATTAACATACATCACTTCTTCTGCATACACTTTATAACTTCAGCAATATAAGACATTCTACATACAATTTGTAAATTCAGCAATGTAATACTTTCTGCACACTAATATAAATTCAGGACTTTAAGTAAGTGTATACACAATTCATAACTTCAGCAAAATAAGCTATTCTATACACAATTTATAACTTCAGTAATAATAAATATAAGCCATAAAAAACTGTCATTTACTGTCATTATAGTACCTTGCGGTGAATGGCAAGGGGGGTGGAGGGGAGGGGGGGAGGGGGGGGGGGTCTTCAGCCTGGGGAATTAAGGCAGCCTGGCTAGTGCAGTCGCTGCGAACTGTGCAGGTTAGAGTTTTTATCTTTGCCCCCGACAGAACAAAGAACAAAAAACTCCATATTTACCGAGGATTCCAACCCGGGTCTTTCGAAAGAGAATCCGGCATTCTAACCACTCGGCCAGCCATTCCTCATGTACAGAATATAAGCGATTCTACACACAATTTAAAAATTCAGCAATATAAGACATTCTACACTAATAACTTCATCAATGTAGGGCCTTCTATCCACAATGTATAACTTCAGCAATATAAGACTTTCTACACACAATGTATAACTTCATCAATATAAGACATTCTACACACAATTTATGCCTTCTGTAAGATAAGACTTTCTGCATATGGTGTATATCTTCAATGATTTAAGACATTCTACACACAGCGTGTAGATAAACTGTCCCTGTCAATACTGCCTATAGTACCTTGCTGTGTAGGACCGGGGGGAAAGGGGAGGGGGGGGGGGGGGGGATCCTTAAGCCACAGAAATTAAGGTTTCCTGGCTAGTGAAGTGAAGAGAACTGTGCGAGTTAGGGTTTCCCTCCCCTCCACACCCCCCCCCCCCCCCCCCCCCCCCCCCCCACCCGTCAGAACAAAATCCGCCATCTTATCCGGGATTCGAATCCGGGTCTCCCGAATGGTAGACCGACATTCCTGTCACTCGGCCAGCACACCGTATACCTTCAAAAGTCAAGTGCATATCCTTTACAAGACGTCGCAGTCAACCTCAACGTTTTTTGGCTGTTTGTGATTTCTTGGCAAGTTTACTATCAGTAGTATGCCATTGCCGGCTCCGTGGCGGAAGGGTTCGGACACAGCTGCAGGGGATTTAGCAGCAGACCGCTTTTCGTTGGGTTTTTATAAAATGGTATGGGTGCCGGTCGTTCAGAAATAAATGGCACACTACTGAACGTAACTTGCCAAGGGACCACAAACAGCCACAAAATGCTCTGGTTGAATAAGAGGTCCTGTAAATGATATGCAACTAACTTTTAACTTTTAGTATGCCATTGCTTTCTGAACGACCGGAACTCATACCATTTTATTAAAACCAACGCAAGGTGGACTGTTGCCATATCCTATGCAGCTATGTTTCGAACGCATTATTATAAATTGCGCCCGTAAACCCTTCACCACTTCAGTATGATTATAAATTATTTAATTATACACCAGTAAGACAAATTATGCCTTCAGTAAACGTGGAAGAACTATGTGAGCTTGTTCAACGCAAGAGCACATCGTATGATGTGTATTTGCTGAGAATATTGACAGAATGTTCGACATAAGTAAACAAAGCCCCACACCTATGATTCATCAGCAGCACGCGGGCTTTCCTTAAAGAAGATACACTGACACAATAAAAATGCTCGCAGATCTCCAGATTGGCGGGACAGAACTTAGGCTTGTGGAGTGCATTTATTGGAAAGAACAAGCTGACATAAAGAAATTGATCACGAAGCAGGCTAATACCAGCCAATCAAGAGAGGTGCTCGAAATGGATGTGAAATGTCTCCAGAACTTTTCCCCTACATATTGAAAGTATTATGCTACATTTAGAAGACATGAGATGAATCGCCATCGGAGGATATAGCTTCAGCAATATAAGATATGCATAAGATACAGTATTGATTGCAGACAATGAACAGAACCTACAGCATTTGCCGGCTTCGTGGGGAAAACGTTACGGGCACCGTTCGTTATCCCTCATGCCTGCGTTCGAAACACATCTGCGCGAGATTTGGCAGCAGACCGCGTTGCGTTGGTTTTTCTACGAAAATGGCATGGGTGTCGGTCGTTCAGAAAGAAATGGCAAACTACTGAACGTAAACTTGCCAAGAAATCAGTAGTAGTAGTAGGCCTCTTTCTGTCCTGAAGGACTATAGAATTGTGCCGCTGGGGAGACACCTGGCAGCGCCGCTGGTGACTGTATAGTCCAATGCGAGAGTGACAATCTCTGTCACAGTTTCCGCATCTGCTGCTTGCTTGCTTGTGTTCGTTGGCTTGAGCTCCAACGCGAAGTCCTGTATGTCGGATGAAGGCATCCTATTGTCCAACATCAGTGTGATGTCATACAGGACCTGAGGTTTGCGTGAGTATCCGTTGTCCCATGTCTGGCTTATTGGTGTGCAGACTGGTGGTACCTCGCCGTACAGGCAGACACTCTCCGACTTCGGAGGAATCGGCGAGCCTTCTGACTTTAGCCAGGACCCCGAAGGGACCTGTTGCCCAGGACGCTCGACGAGGACACGTCAATAGGTCTTGGCCAGTATATAACCCGGCCCTGGTGCCTTGGAAACACCTCTGCGTCCCAACAGTTTCCGCATCTGTAAGACGAGGCAGGTCCCGCAGTAAGACACTACATTTTCTGCCGGATGTTGCCACCCATTCTCAGTTTGTTGGATCAGATTGCGCTCAAAGAGCACCAGTCCGTTTCGTACATCTCTTCTCCAAGAGATCAGAACAGCAAAAAATACTGGTGTTGACTGCAACGTCCTGTAAAGGATATGCAACTAACAGCATGTATTGGATATGGTTACTTCATGCAATGAGCCCTTAGAATTAATATTAAATTGTCTCATCTCATCTAATCTCATCATGTTTCTCTTGTACCTTGCGGTGTCGAGGTGAAGTATAAACTGCGGGAGAGTGTCTGCTTATGGGCTTCATGTATCGATATTCCCATGGACTCTGTTATTAAATTGTAATAAAACAGGCTCATCTATAATAAGAAAGAAATACCACCATCTAACATGCAAGAAAATGGGAGAATTCTTAAACACGTGGATTGGTGCAATATCTTGGAATAATCATAACACCTGTCCCTTGTGAAAATTAGAACTAGGATTGCCATAGCAAAGGTATCCGTTTGCCAGATAAAATCATGCGCACGAATAAAAAGCTGGTCAACTCCTGTGAGAAAAAGAATGTAGAAATTTGTATCATTATCGTCATCATCCAATGCCTTGCCGGCTGGTGTGGGCTATCATGCCTCTCCAGAAATTACGATCTCTGACATCAAGGATCAATTCGTGTGTTGACTCCCTTTCGTGCCATGACACAATACTGTCAGTAATCTTTTCACGCTGTCTTCCTTTATACCTCTTTCCGCAAATCTTTCCGGTTGTCGCAACATGTTCCAATTTCTGAATTCTCATAACGTGGCCAAAAAACGAAGACTGCCCCTTTCTGGTGTTTGTGATAAGTTATACTTGCGACTTAGCTTCCATTAAAACACCCTGATTGCTTTCTTTGATTGCCCAACGAATTTTAGCATTCTTCTATAAAACCACATCTCCAAGGCTTCCAGGGAATATATATCCAGATCAGCAAAGTAATACTCTGTCCGCCTGTCGGAGCTTCCATCCTAGACCAGTTGCCAACCAAGGCTTAGGGCCTGGTCTGTCCTGCCACGACATTTAATCTTTAGGTGCATTTCCTCGCACTAGGGTAAGGCTGGTACTCTCCCAATTGCACTCCTCCACCCGAAGCCGTTGGCACCATATGGGGTTTCGGATTTGGTGATCTCTGATCAACATTCGGCGCTAACAGAAAGCAGGTAGTACCATCTACTGTCATACGGCAGCTCAGTCATATCTGACTAAGACCTGACAACAATATCTCTGTGTGTGTGTGTGTGCGTGTGTGTGTGTGTGTGTGTGTGAAAATTTCTCCATTGATTGGACTACCTATTGTGCGATTCAAGTGAAAGGGAAGGTGTTTGTGTGTGTGTGTGGGGGGGGGGGGGGGGGGGGTCGGAACACTTAAGTACGTGTGTCTTATAGGTAAACTTCACATACCAAACCAAACCATATTAAATTGTCATGAACCAAGTAGTTGAAATACATGCCACCCTAAGTGACATCAATTAATTGCTGAAATGGTGTGATAGAATCACAAGTGTGGAAACCACGGAGACAAGTAAACAAATGCCAGTGAGCCAGCAGGTGAAGCTGGGTTGGCAATACATTAGGAAAAACTGAATAGTATTACTAGTAAGGCCTTTATCTGATATCCACAGGGCAAAAGAAATAAAGGAAGACATAAAAATACACAGAGAAGAGAAGTGGAATAACAACTAATATGGGCAGGACATGGATAGAGCTGAATGAGATAGCTAAGAATAGGAGAGTTAGTTAGTCGCGGTTCCAGCTTCAAAGCAAATGGTCACCTCATTATGCTCCGTTCCTGCGCCAGTGAATATCACATAAAATGCTCCTCACTGTATAGGAGAGCTTGGCGTGAGAGGATTGGAGGATTATAGCTCAGTGGGGGATACAGGGCGAAAGAAGAAGAAGAAGAATTCATCAGCTTTCTGTTTATTCCTAAAATGAAGGAGCTTGCTCTAATTGTTATCAGGCCATAAATATTCATCATCGCCATGTGTCCTGCCAATAAGCATTGGCGGTCAGGTTTCGCTGTCTCACACGATCACCAGAGTCATGGGTCAGTTCTGTGTTCTTGTCTCGTCCATGCCACATGGTCAAGTCATTCAGATATTTACTCCCCTGTCACCCCCTTTCTCTTTCCCCCTCAATCTTGCCAGTTGTCACCAAGTTCGCTAGTTTATTTCTTCTCATAACGTATCATAACATTTGATTGTTTGAGTCTAATTTCTCTAATCAGTTTACACATTTTATTGACATTTGCGTCTTACAGGGCTTGCTCATTGGTTTCTCTTTCTGATATTGGTATTCATTGCATTCTTCTCAGAAACCACATTTCCATTGCCAGTAGATAATTTTCGGCTTGTCTGTCATTAAATAAAGGTAATGAAATGAGCGGTCCCTTACTAATGCCATCGTCTCTGAAGATGTAAATCAATAACATAAAATATCACGGCATCGGCAAGCAGTCGGACAGTTTTACGCCAACACGAGAGAAACAGAATGCACTAAACAGAAACACTCATGGTACACACTGGTTCAAGTGCGGGGAATGGCACACACATACAAGCACAACATATATTGTGAAGCAATTAACAAAAAGAGCCGCGGTTGTGGAGTGATCAGCACTCATGTTTTCTTTCCATTGAGAAGGAGGTTAGTTTTTTATATTTTGTTTTTTAATTTAATTTTTTTCTGGGATCGACAGTTTAAAGTGGGTACTATAGTGCATTCACATGTGTTTGCCTCAATATAAAAATCCATATCTCAGTAACCAACTGAGGGAAAATTATGAGATTTAGCATATAACCTTATCATTATGTCCAACCAACAAAAACATTTTTGTTCTGGAGATTGTACAGCAGATTTCAAAGTTTGTGTATGTGCGGTATATAATTTACGGGTCAGAGATGAAGGGCACATTATTAGAAGTATTACGTCTTCACACGGAAACATTAGCGTTGAATGGTTAATTTCCTCGTGGTTCACGGGATTGGCTTTATGACAAGAACCCCGCGCAGTTTAAAATGGGAGTGTTCAGAGGTGTCGTCAATATGTGGGTACTTTCATGAATCCTGATTATTTTTTTTTTCAATCTTACCACTTATCGCTAACAGCTAAATGTGTGTATATTGTTCAATGGGATTGAATGTGAAATTTTGTACACTTCAAAGCATCGCTATTAAGTTGTACACAAATTTTTTGACAAGAAGCTGATCGCAGGAAACTGTTTCAAACTGTTACAAATCCCAAAAAAAGAACGGTGCATGCTTTGGGTTTGAGTAAATGGTAATTTCGTCGATGGGTGCAAGAATCTGGAATAAAACCAACACGCGATAAGCAAACGGTAGGCAGAAAGGCAATTGTAGACAGCTTTGACAAGGATGTCATAAGGCGTGTTATTATAAAAATGATGGATGCCAAAGAAACAGTGACTGTATAAAAACTTAGGGTTTTGGTTGAGAAAGAACAATAACATAGAGCTATCCAAAACAACTTTGTGGAAAATTATAAGGACATTAGGCTTCACTTTTAGAAAGTACAAGGGAGGTAGAAATATCCTTTGCGAGCAACCGCATTTAGGAGCCATGAGAAGCAGATACCTACGTGAAATAAGGGAAATGCGCAAAGAAAATTATGACATAGTGTATTTGGATGAGACGTGGATCAATGCGCACCACACAAGTGAAAAGGAATGGCAATCAGTGGATGGAAAGATAAAGCGTTATGTGCCCAGTAGTAAAGGACAGCGTTTGGTCATAGCCTATGCTGGTAGTACTCATAATGTCTTACTACAGAATGCTGGGACTCGTGTTCGTATCAAAGCATACAGACAATAGGGATTATCATAATGAGATGAATGGTAATGTATTTAGAGATTGGCTCGAGAATACAGTACTTCCATCCCTTGATAGACCGTCTTGTCTAATTATGGACAATGCATCATATCACAATGTTGTTGCCCAAGAAGACAAAATACCTACGGCATCGAGCACAAAGGAAGCAATAAAGATATGGCTCCGAAGGAAAAATATACCATTTCCAGAAACATATTTCAAGCTACAGTTGTTGTCCCTTGTAAAACAGGCGCAAAAAAAGCAAGAAATATCAAATCGACAAGTTGATAGAAGAGCATGGCCATAGGTGCTTGAGACTTCCGCCATGTCATTCTCATGTAAACCCTATAGAAATTGTGTGGGCTAAAATTAAAGGACAGGTGGCAGCTGCCAATACTACATTCAAATTGTCTGACGTCATGATACTAATCCAGTACGCGCTATTAAATATTGTTAGATGTTACTGGAAAAAATGTGAGGACCATGTGTTGAAAGAGGGAGAGGACTATTGGAAAAAGGATGGATTGAATTTTATGCAACCGAGAGCAGACATCAACCTACTGGAATCGTCCGACACAGATTAAGGTCTGAGACCTTAATCCACGTGTACACTTACTGGATATTTTGCCCCAACTATTCAGACGAATTGCAGGCACCAAACATTACAGCATCAGCACAATGTCAATCTCAACAGTTCGTATTCCACAGTGATGAATTTTCAATTCCGCACGCCCTCAGCGGTGACAAACAACTGTATTGAAAAAATAAAAAACACACACACACACACTAAACGCATTGAGTACCAACAGAAGAGTAATATTGCAGTGGAAACTGACATATTGTGGCATAACAAGAAACGTGAGAGCAAACACGTTGTCAAATTAGGGGACAACACACGTGCAAACGAATCAATCTATAACCTTCAATGAAAAGAGGACCAACATATTGGTCGTTAAGAAGAAAGCACATTACAGAGACATTTTCATAGTGCAAAAGAGGTGATCATGTTCCCTCTCTGAACTGTAAACAGCAGAGTAGACAATCTTTCACGAAGACTCAAAGCGGGTCTGTCACCCATGTGTACGTGTGAACAAACTACACAGACAGCTGAACAGATCCTTAATAATGGACACATGATGACTAAATTGCGCTATCATTTCTGGTCACTCCATACGCACATTAAGGCACATCTATTTGGAAGCTTTCACAAACTCAATATAAAAAGCTAAATACATCCCAGTAACATGAATACTTATGTACACATTATTAACCAGCAGCTGAAGAAACAAGAAGGAAATGAAAAATAAGGTAAGAAATATATTCCTTCTACTTTCCTGTCAATTTACACATTATTTACCCCATGCCTTTGTAAATTCTGTCTTTACCAATATTACACATTGCGACCTATCTCGGGAGTCTTCGTGGTGAAGTGGTCAAGCCGTCTGACTC
>JACEFZ010004541.1:22500-27500 GCA_014155875.1 Cepaea nemoralis
CTCGTGAGCTCACGTCAACCACAAGAGTATTCGGGATTACGGAGAAAGCTGCTAACATCTCGACCAGGGAGATGTGGAGCCAACACATGAATTGATCCATGCTGTCGGAGACCGCAATTTGTGAAGAAGGCATTATTGCCCAAACCAACCGGCAAGGCACTGGAGGATAATGGTTACACAACACACCGAGGACGTCACTTAGTTTTATACTTATAAATAAATGACAGGTTGTAAACAGTCTGTATGTATACATGGTGTATTAACACTGGATTTCTAGTAGACTGGCGCATGTGGGTTGGGTGTAGTAAACGCAGTTAGGCAATCCCAACCATCCGGGTTTGAAGTTAACCACCAGTGATTTGTGGGCAAATCGCTTTTTTTTGCGTTGATTATCACAATGGTGAACGTCGGCCGTTCTGAAAGCAATGGTCTACTTCAAGAAAATTTTCGTTTTGCAGGACGTTGTGATCAACCCCAACCCCAGATTCATTTACTAGGCATATTTAGTAGTTTGCCATTGCTTTCTGAACGAGAAGTCAATGTTAAGGTTCAACTAATACAGTGGTTCTCAACCTTTATTTGGCCCGTGCCCCCCCCCCCCCTTTCACCATATTTTAAGATCGTCATTCCCCCCCCCCCTTTCGTATTTCCACCCTAAAAATCCCCCCTACACAGTATACGTAATAATGGAAGCTAAATTTAATAGCACATACTATAACAAGTCTAGACGTCTACATAAAACTTGATTTGCGGGTCTACTTACGTTATAAAATGAATTTCACACGGGCGAGACGTACAGGACCATAAAGTATGAAGGGTAAATCAATATCAAGTAATCGGTTCTTGTATTAACGCGATCTTGAAATAATCTTGAACTACTGAACGTCTAGAAAATCACACACAGTCAATAAATGTCCCCCACCGATCGGTTGGAGTAAAATTTTGACTTCCAGTCTTTGACTCAGGGACGTAAATTACAAGTACCTCAGAAGTTGTAGTGGGTTAGACTGATGGCGAGGGGCACTGGTAATAAGGAAAGATAATCCACGAGCAAAAATCAGTCCAGTAGCACTAGAAGTACTAGCCCGTGTATGGACTACGCTTGAGTTCAAAGCGAGCGAAAGCAACAAAAAAAAATAAAAATAAAATAAAGATAGTAAAAAGTAAAGTAAAGGAATATTATAAATAAATTTAGTTGCATGTCCTTCACAGGACGTAGCAGACAACACCAGCATTTTTGCTGTTCGTGAATCCTGGGCAAATTTTGCGTTCAGTAGTTTGCCATTGTTTTCTGAACGACTGGCACCTATACCTGTTTCGAAAAACCAGTACCGCTGTGTTTCGAAACCGGGTATACGGGCTCACAAACCGCGTTCGCAAGACCTTAGCCACGGCGACCGGCAAAGAAATATTACTCATAGTAAAAGTGAAGGATTATTACTTCAAGTAAATGTAAAGTAAAAGATGATTTCTTTTATTCTTTTTCATATCTTATTTACAGGACACCGCTGTCAACACCATCATTTACTGCTGTTGTTGTTGTCTTGGCAAGTTTACGTTCAGTTGTTTGCCATTGCTTTCTAAACGACTGGCTCCCATACCAACACGTTAAAACCAAGCGCGACGCGGTCTGCTGCCAAATCGGTCGCAGTTGTGTTCCAACTCGGGTAAGCGGGCTTACGAATCGCGTCCGTAAATCCTTAACCACGGAGACTGGCAAAAGATGATTACTCATAGTAAAAGTAAAGAATTATTATTCACAGTTAAAAGTACAGCAATGGATCATTTTCCACGGTTTTGGCACTCGATATGTAATGTTCTCAATAAAACATCGTCCGTATTTACTTCCTAGAACATTTCGTGGTACTTGTTTTAGATTAGGTCAACCTGGGTGCCAGGTCAATTTCAAAAACAATTTTCGTCTGGAAGGGAATTCGAAAACATGTCCAGCCGACCGGCAGGCAAGCATTTATTTTTTCTTAAGTGTCGTCTAACCAAAGTGGGTGGCGAATGAGTAGTCTGAAAATGCTACTAGTCTGAAAATCCCTAATCTAGACAACCAAGAAATGTTGGCTGTTTTATTTCGTTGTTGTTGTTGTTGTTGTTGTTGATGCTGCTGTTGTTATTGATGTTGTCAAAACCAGCGAAGACTGAGCTCTTGTCCTTCGTACAATGCCATGCAGGAATACAGACTAGTCTTAGTTGCACTGTTTTGCTGGTTATATACAGTAGACTGTAGAAAGTTCGAGAGTCGATGTTCGACGGCTAGCAAGTCCGACTACTTGACTTGTTGACACCAGCACAGAGACCTATTCATGTGAGTACATACCTGCCTGCTTATATACAGACAGACAGCAGACAGGCTGCGATATAACAGCAGACAAAAGACAGATCATCATCTTCTTCCTCTTCACGTCCCTGTAATGAATCAGAAGTTGATGTTAAAGTAAAGGACTCCTTTACATATATTGAAGCGTATTGGATACATGGTGCATGCCCCATGACAAACTGGCTGGGTCTACACCGTGGGGGAGGTATTAGTGCACGGTAGTTAAATTGCAACTGGTAACAGTACTATTGGGGGGACTGATAAAATGATGGGATAAGTGCATCAATGTTGGTGTATATTATGTTTAGAAATAAAGGGACAATGTATGTATAACAATAAATTGGTTTCAAATTGTTATCATAGTTAGTTATTTTTCTACAGCCGTTTGTGACTTACTTATTGACTTCAACTCGTATATAGCAAACAGAAACACCATACAAACACTCACACAGAAACGTGCCTGCCTGCTTGCCTACAGAAAGACGGCAGAACGATAGACAGACAAACAGAAGACAGATATAGAGATAGGCAACAGACCGATAGACAGACAACAGCAGATAGAGAGATAAATAGCAGACAGACAGCTGACGGGAAAAGACACATTCAAACACACATTACCTGCACGCCTGTCGACAGACAGACAGACAGACAGACAGACAGACAAACACTCAGGCAGACAGACAGACAGACAGACAGACAGACAGACAGACATGCCAATGGTGATTGCAAGAGAATAAAACAATCCAACACGATAGGCCATAAGTTGTATGTTATTGATCCAACAATATTATGATCACCAATACAACATATATTTGTTCAGCACAAAGGCACCTTCTGTTACACTGGCCACGTGGGACATAATTAAGCATAGCACAAAATAGCGCTGAACGAGTGCGTATTTCCTGAACAGTGACAGGTGAACGTTGCTTAGGGAAATAATAAGTGCATTCACACATAGATAGCTGTGGTTGCAATGCATAAACTATCGCACTATATAAATAAATTGACAAGTATTATTTGGCGCTTATAGAATTAGAAGACAGAAGGATGGACAAACGGAAACATTACACAACATACAAATTGACACTATAGATACCCCACTAAGATTAGAACCTGCCATCTCCAAATGATGACAGTTCCTCGTTGCAGGAGCAAGTGTGCTTTAGCCAACGAGACACCCCTAACACTGTATTCATCATCATCAAGTGCCGTGCAAGCTGGCACTGCAAGTTCATGACTCTCCACATATCTCGGTCCTTGGTTTGCTGGATCAACTCTGCAACGATATTCCTCATTGCCACCGTCTCATTCAATCAAGCATCATTTCTCTTGGTCTGCCTCTGCCTCTATTCCCCTCGATTTTTCCAGTTGACACGGTGTTCTTCAATGCCTCTCTTCTCATCACATGGCTAAAGAAAGCTGTTTGTCTCTTTCTTATTGCTGTATATCGTGTTATAGTTTCATTCGTCTCTTTCAGCCAATTGTTGTTAGTCACCATGGCAGTTTCAGGAACCACATCTCTTTTGCTTCCAAGTTTTTCCTAATTTGTTCGTTTACATTCCAAGATTCACTGCCACACAGCAAAACAGGTTCTATATAACACTTCAGCACTCTCTTCTTACACTCAATGATAGTGACTTATTGCATAAGAAACTATTCATTTTATGAAATGCAGCTTTTGCTTGCCCTATTTTGCTCCTAACTCTCTTGTGCATCTTACATCTGATGTTATAATTGCCCGTGGGTATTTAAAATTGTCCACATGGTTAAGAATGTTCCCTTCTATTCCAATTTCACATGTGGGTGTCACGTTTTCTTTGATATCACCTTTGTTACTGTTTTCTTACCGTCTTAGCGGTCACAAAGTGTTCCCCACTTAATATTTAGCTTTTATTTATTGCAATATCGTCTTCTTATTCAGAAGTTGATGTTGAACTAAAGGACTCTTTTAAATATATTGAAGCGTATTGGATACCTGGTGCTTGCCCCATGACAAAGTGGCTGGGTCTATATCGGGGGGGGGGGGGGAGGTAGTGGTGCACGGTAGTCAAATTGCAACTGGCACCATTACTATTGGAACTCTTCGCTTGTTGTTTGAGCATGAAGTGCGTAAGGGAATGACCTGAGTGCCGTGATCTCGGTTCTTGACTCAACTCAGCTCAGCTCAACTCAACTCAAGATCCCAATTTTTATTTCCCAAAATGCACTATGCAGTTTTAAAAAGTTAGTTGCCTATCGCTTTACAGGACGTCGCAGTCAACTCCAGCATTATTTGTTGTGATTTCTTGTCAAGTTTACGATCAGTAGTTTGCCATTGCTTTCTGAACAACCAACTCTCATACCATGTATGAAAACCAGCGCGAGACGTTCTGCTTCCAAATCCCCCGCAGATGTGTTTGGAGTGTGTGATATGCGGGATTGCGTATCGCTTCCGAATTACCTTTGCCACAGCGCACTATATAGACCATGTAATCAAATGGATACCAACCGCCTTTACGTTCCCATGACATTTCCTGGTATAGCCAAAACGAGGTGCAGTCCTGACTGCGCCCCAAGAACAAAATAAATAGCTAACTATATCTTGAAAGCTGTTAAGAATTAGCAAGCATGCTCAGCTTAAAGCATGCCTTTGATTCTTCAGTCTCTGATTATTATAATGGCCACCGAGTTG
>JACEFZ010004541.1:32500-101937 GCA_014155875.1 Cepaea nemoralis
GTACCTTTGTTCATCCGCCTGGTTTCTTAGTCATATTATGTGTTGTTATTCCTACTCCTATACACACTCGCGCTCTGGCTTAGGGGTTAGTGAGACTCGCAGTTTCGTAATTCTTCGTTATACCGAGTTGAAGGTACGAAATTAGCTGATGCAGATTTTTAATCTGGCCGTTGATTTCGATGATACAAGAAAACAAGAGCTGATTTCGATGGTACAAGAAAACTGGGGCTGATTTCGATTGTACAAGAAAACAGGAGCTGATTTCAATGGTACAAGAAAACATGAGCTGATTTCGATGGTAAAGACATCGGTCGTTTAGAAATAAATGTCGAACTACTGAACTCACATTGCCCTAGCAAATTAGAAAGCAGCACATTAAAGATGGAGTTGACTGCAACGTCTTGTAAAGCACATTCAACTAACTTTCCTATATAACCCAAGCAAATCATTTGTGATGTTCCATATAATTAAAACTGAAAGATGCTAATGTTGACAGCGATGTCCTGTAAAAGAATATGCGAAAGAAAAAAAAATAGTTAAACAATTACGGTACCCTCTTTGGACAACATTCCACTTCAAATTAATATTTTGGTTGACCCAGTCACAGAATTATTAATCTGAGCCAGGCGATGGACCCTAATATAACTTCTCTTCTGGGGTTGAACAGGGTCGAGGTAATGGTATAATGAAATGGAATGGAACTGTGACTTTCTTCACACCCGACAATTCACCTTTGACCCCCACAATTTCAGCCCATCTCGCATGCTGTGCCACGTGCTCCCTGTTATAAGAGAATCAATGAGCGAAAATGAGGAAATTCGAACATTTGCAAAGATCACATTTGAGCACAGCAATAGAAGAACGTGAGCAACACATTCGGGTGTTCGATTTTCTCCTGGGACACGGTTGCTGCAGCAATATTTAGCTTACCCTGGCATAGTGTGTGTTCGATTATATAGCGCTATTGTTATGTACAATATATATATATATAAGACGCCGAGTGTATATACATGTGTGTGTGTGTGGGGGGGGTGTGGTTTGTGTGTGGTGTGTGTGGTGTGTGTGGGGTGTGTGATGTGTGTGGTTGGGGTGAGGTGGGTGGGGTGGGGTAGGTGGTGTGTGTGTGTGTGCGTGCGTGTGTGTGTGTGGTTTTTTTTTTTTTTCATTTTTTCCTCGTGGTTGTAAGGATTTCTTGGCAAGAGATCGTGAAAGAAAAAAATAAAAAAGAGATTATGGCGGTAAAACTCCCTGGCTAGGCAGATCAGATAATACTGAGGAAGAGTGTGAGGAAGGGGCTAGTAGTAATGGGGTATTATGTGGAGGTATAGTAGATTAAAAATGGATAACTGTATTGATTGGTGGATTGACGGATGACTGAACGGACAAACAGAACGAACGAACTCTATTTTCAAACGTTCTAATTGGACACGCAGGTTTAGTCTTACAGTCGACCCTGCGGAGGTCTGCATGGTCCATTAAAGAAGAGCGCTGAAGTCGAGGTAGCGGGTTCAATCCCTGCACCGGTCAGTTGGTCCTAAAATGTTGACTTCTCGTCCGTGACTTTGGGATGACGTAAATTACAAGTATCTTAGAAGTCGGGGTGGGTTCGCCTGATGGGGAGGGACACTGATGTTAGGTAAAGCTAATCCACACTCACAAACCAGACCAGTGCACTAAATGTAGTAGCACGTGAATGGACTACGGTTGAGTTCAAAGCGGGTGAACGAAAGAACAATTATATAAGTATTCATGTTTCACACACCAGTTATATATCATGAATGTTACATATGCGTAGATAAGAAGCATTGTGAAATGAATGCTGTAAATATGTACCAAACATTAACAATTCATATTTCAACGTTATGTGACAGGCACGCGCGCGCGCACACACACACACACACGTATATATATATATATATATATATATATATATATATATATATATATATATATATATATATATATATAGAGAGAGAGAGAGAGAGAGAGATGAGAGAGAGAGAGAGAGAGACTTCCATTAACCGTCACTTGTTTAACTGTCAGTTTCTGTTATCCGTCATTGTCTTTCAAAAGGTTACGTGAGTGTCAACTAAAGGACACTATTTCAATGTTGCCACTGCCTGGGCTGACCTTACAGTGTCTATCTACCCTAATGAATTTTTTAATTTTTTTGGCATATCCTTTACAGGACATCGCTGTCAACACCAGCATCTTTCAGCTGTATGTTTATTTCTTGGCAAGATTACGCTCAGTAGTTTGCCATTGCTTTCTGAGCGGCCGGCTGACATACCCCGTAAGTTACCGATGCGATTCGAACCACTGCTGATTCTAACCGTCATCACGTTACCGACGAGAGCATACGAGATTACGGAGAAAAGTCATAACCTCTAAGCCACGAAGCCGGCACCCTAATGAATGGGTGGAATAAACTCTTGCCTGAACCTGTTGACGAAACATAAGGAACACACACTGTTAGTGTTGACGAAATTGTGCAACTGTGCAAGAATGTAGGACTAAACAGTAGAAACATTACGCTAGAAGAAATAACAGATTGGTTGGAATGTGACAAAATTGGTGAAGACTTTGAAATTTTGAACGATGATGAAATCTTTTTCTAGTGTGACTACCATTGAAGAAGGCACATTTAATGACGATGAAGGATCAGTTCTTAACCAAACACCTGCAACTAAACACTCACAAGCAGATACAATGTTATCAAAGTGCATCGACTGGTTTGAAATGCAAGAGTAGGAAAATGCAATGTAGATCCTACTTCTACGTAAGATACGGAACATCGCCGCGCAAAGATCTCTAGCCTCAAAGACACAGAAGGAGATAGTAGATTATGTTAAAGTAACATAGGTTTATAATATTACAATACATTTCTGTACATTTTTTTAAAAAGTTGCATATCCCTTACAGGACGTTGCAGTCAACACCAGCATTTTTCAACTGTTGTTGATGTTCTTGACAAGATTACGCTCAGTAGTTTGCCATTGCTTTCTGAGCGACAGGCTCACATACCACGTAAGTAACCAACGCGAGGCGATCCGCTGCCGAATCTCGCGCAGTTGTGTTCCTCACGTGGATATACAAGATTACGGAGAAAGTCGTTAACTCCTTCGCCAGGGAGACCGGCTTCTGTACATTACTATTCTTATATTAAAGTTTGTAATAATCGTTTTGTAAAATTAAATACAATATGTATGTATTATTCACGTTTAAAGGATTTTATTTTCATTGTCGTCCCAAGCCCGCAGTGAAATCACGTTACTGTACATATGTATTAAGAGATTGCATTGGGTTGGCATTTGTTGTCAATTAAATACTTAAGACCCGTAGAGAAAGCATTACCAGCCTGGATATAATCACAGATTCTGTCCCAGTTGGTCTCTGCTTTCATCATACTCTATCCTAGACTGTAGTTGTTCCATCCCACCCTATCCTAGCCAGTAATTACATGTTCTCGAAAGTTAAAATAAAACACAATGCCTGCGTCCGAGAAGATTAATAAAAGACAGCCAATGCCGTAAAAGCACCCAGGGTAGAAAGGATACAACAACATACACAACTTACCTATGGTTGAGACCACTGTACCAACGAAGTAAAAGGCTCCAGAGAAGTCCCATCTGGGTCTCTTGTTACCCACAAATCCGGCAGATTCCGCCTGGGAATGGATATCCAGCAGTATTTGTAAATCCGTTTCGTTGACTAATGGATACTTGGACTTGAAGTTCTCGATATGTCGTTTATACATCTTTTTCTCCTGCACTTCGTTATCTCTTTCCAGTGCCGCGAATAATGCAGCCCCAGAGAGCATGTAGACAACAATAACAATGGCTAATAAAATAAATCTTGCGTTATCTTCTTTGAGATGGATAAGTTTACAGCAGCCTCGTCTTCCAGGCCTGGACATAGTCCGGCGCGAACGGACATTAGCATTGTTTGTTTTCACCTGTCCAGTTCGCGCCGGAGCTAAGCCTACGCGCGGGCTATGTCGCGCTTCTTGATAGTGATACTCGCTCGTGTCACTTAAACTCACTCTCTCCGCCCATTCTTCGTCATGTGGTTCCTCTGGGTTAGCCACGGCTTCTAGACGACTGGTGCGGGTTACCCAAATAGAAGTTCGGTCTCTGGCAGGATCAGTCGCGATATTCCTCGCGGGGTCTCCAGGAGGATAGACCTTTAAACCGTTCTTGACTATATCATGGATCTTTGGAGCAGTTAACCCTTTTCTGTCAACGGCCTTTGGTTGTCTAGAGTGTTCCAAATCTTGCTTGAAGAGATTGCGATGGTTGGAATGGAAGCCGTTTGCGGAAGCCCTATAACCGTTGTCTTCACACTTTCTGTCGTTTTTACAGACAGTATCACCGTTTTCTCTATCTGATTCTTCAGCATTGGTCCTAGTTTGAATGTCACATAATACCCCGCTTGACATTTAGTTATACACCGACCTTTACCCTTTGTCTTCTTTGGTGTTCTTGAGGGCAAGCTGTTGCTTGCCGTGGTTCGGCCGGCGTAGTTTTACATCGAGCCCTTACATTCCACACGAAGGGTAAAAGTTACGACAGGAATCAATCTCAGCAGTGACGTTATAAATGTGGCAGTTCAATCCGACGATTCTTTCATGCTATACACCCACGCGTATAATGCAAGTACCAGTTGTAGTGTGCTATGTTCTATGCTAATTACATTGGAAGAACATTGACATTCTGGACTTTAATCAATGTACGCACCTTGTTACAACTCCATATTTCATCTGTATCCATGGATGAAATTCCATTTCTCTTGGTAAAATATTTCCTCCTCTCATAACAAACTCAGAAAGGAGTGTATAAGTTGAAAACGTGTGTATTAGAGCACAAAGAGGCCCAAATGACATACAATCCCAGTGACGTTGTTACTGCAAATACAGCAACCTCCAAGCCAGTGTTTTCGGCTTATATTTTTGTCTTTAAAATAGTTTCTTCTCCATAACCACCCCTCATACTATGATTCCACTTGTATTCTGAACAGCTGACATCTACATTCTGGTGGTAACTGCACATACACGGGAATTTGTGTGTCATCATCGCTGAAGCACTAGGTGATACTCTGGGAGCCCAAGGATGACTCGATCATCTTTGTTCATTCATATTTGTTTATCTCAATGGCATAATCGCTGTAGCCAAAATAGTTATTTGACATTAGAGTACTGCATTAGCCATCTGTGGATAGAAAATGACATTGTTAGATACACAATAAAGACACTGCAGCGTAGTGACACTCACATGTATGCTGTCAGAGACCTCTGGGTCTATTTCTAACCGAGGAGGGATTATTTTACACAATACCCATAGCTCCCGAAGCAGAATAATGTCATGTCATGTATTGTCTATAGTACCTTGCAGTGTAGGACAGTGGGGTCTTGGGTCTGAGGAAATAAGTCCGACTGGCTAATGCAGTCGCCGCGAAAAGTGCAGGTTAGAGTTTTCTTTTTGCCCCCGACAGAAAAGAATCCACACCTTACCGAGTATTCGATCCCTGGATCTCCCAATGGAGAACCCGGCGTTATTAGCCACTCGGCCAGCCGCTCCTCAATCATAACATAGGAAATCATGCATTTCTTTCAGAATTGTATAGAAAGTTCGCCGGGCACCACACCAAAGAAATACCTGCCACAACACCTAGAAATACCTGCAACCACATCTGGAAATACCTGCAACCTATACCTAGAAATACCTGCAACCCCACCTAGAAATACTTGCAACCACATCTAGAAATACCTGCAACCACACTTAAACATACTTGAAACCACATCTTATAATGTATGAAATTAAACAGAATTCACACAAAATATAACCAAAAGAATCGACATATGGTAAGACAAACACAAACAAATTTCTTCATTCAAAATGTTATTATAAACAGATCTTTAAAAACACGTAGTCATGAATATTTAATTCAGAATCCTGAAATATCACAACCAAAGATCTACACGTCTCAGCGAATAACACAAACGAAAAACAGTGTTTGTTATTCTTTCAGGCATGCAGATTACTTACTTGTGATTGTGATATATCAAATTCTAGAAAAATATTATTTTTATTTCGTTGGTTGTTGATAAAAAGTTTGGTTGAGATGTTCGGCTGTATCTATGAGTCACTCCTTTCATAGAGATTCCTGGTTACATTTCGTGCTAGTCGTTAGTCGCGGGAAAGGGTCACCCCATAATGTTCCGTTTCTGTGCCAGTGAATATCACACACACTCTGTCCCATGTGCAAAGAGTGCAATAGACAGCAGTTTCGACAAACCAATAACACATGCAGGCATACTCGCATAGGGCAGCTGTTTATCTTCGATGGAAGCGGCAGTAATGTAGAAAACCAGCAGTTGCACATAATTACTGCATAAAGCAAAACCAGTTAGTTCACCAACCGGCCGTCCAACATTTTTCTGAATGTGCGGGTCATAGTACAAACAAAATGTGTAACTACACAAACCGTAGCCAGAAACAAAAACACTCTAGAGGCCTTAACAGCTCAACAGCCTATTCGCCATTTGGACCGGATGTTGTTTATTTATGCTCGGTATCGACTCGACAGCAGTGACCCCTGTTACCGATCCACTGAATTGGAACATGAGCAGTTTAATCAGTTCATATCCTTATGGAAGTACATAGTGTGTCTATAGAGTATGGCGCGGAAGCCTGGACATTTAACACGCAAATAGAAAGTCGAATAAAGGCCTTGGAGATGTGGATATACAGAAGAATATGTCGTATTTCATGTAAACAAAACAATTAAATAGAGAATTTCTATAAACAGGGCGTCTTCGTGGCGAAGTGGTCAAGCCGTTTAACTCGGGGTCTGAAGGTTGTGGGTTCGATTCCGGGCCGCGCCCTTCGGTTCACGAGTTAAATTTTTCGGAGACTCCTGTGGGTCGTCGCTAGAGCCACAGAGTTCGTGCTTTGTGCGACGCTTTCCGCGCTGCGGAAAGAGACCGAGTCATATGGGATAAAACCCGGTGCAATGAAGTCGACCCTGTCGACTTTTAAGCGACTTTTTTAAGTTCTATAAACACTGGAAAGGAATGAATAGAGAACTGATGAAAGAAATAAAAAAGAGGCTAGTGAAATATTTCGGCTACGTTAAAAGACATAACACTCTAATAAAAACCATATTGGAGGGCAAGGTTGAGGGCAAGCGAGCATGAGGCAGACAACGATACAAGTGGGAAGATAACACCAAGAGATGGATGAACATCAATCTAACAGAACGTACAATAAAGGCGAGAGACAGATAGTATTGGAGATCCATTGCAGCCAACCTTCATTCTGGAGACGGCACCTGATTTATTGATTGAGCAACAATACAGGCAAAAACAGGGCAATCATAACAGAACGATAAAGGAGAGACGGGTGTTCTGTCCCTCAGTAAAGCAAAGGAGTGTTTTTTAATGAAGGTGAACCTATAAAAGTCGAAATGGGTTCGCCTGATGGCGTGAGACACTGGTAATAGGGAAAGTTAATTCACACGAAAATAATCACTAGAAATCGTAGGATGTGTATGGATTCCGCTTGAATTCAAAGCGAGGGAACACAAGAACAACAGGAAAATAAACATTCGAAATTTATTTAATTGTTCGTAAGATAGGTTTGAACTGTATATTGTCGCCCAACTTTCAGAGACACGCCGATGAAATAAAATGCATGTATTGAGATGTTTAATTGTTCGTAAGATAGGTTTGAACTGTATATTGTCGCCCAACTTTCAGAGACACGCCGATGAAATAAAATGTATGTACTGAGATGAATATGAAATCGAAATCATTTCCCTCGGGACATTTCCACACGTGCCTCGCCTACTTCTTCGGTAAGTAGCGAAGATTTCCATGCATTGAAATGAGCTATGTAATGATCACGAGTCGTGTGTGTTATTGGCGTCACGGATAGTTAGAACAGTTAAAAATGACGCTAGGTTGGATCTTGAATGCATGTATGTTGTATTCAGGCAGGATGTTGATCCGATTGATCTTGCCCTGTCATATGCGGGAGCCGATATGGCGTAGTGGCTAGACACTCACCTGCCAGCCCCGTGGCCACAGGTTTGATACGATTTTTTTTACATGGACCTGGGCTCCCATTTCGCCCAGACTAAAATGAATACCAAGAAATTTCTTGGGAAGTAAAAGCGGTCGGTATGGTACTAACCACGTCACCCACCGAGTGACGATTGGTCTATAAAATATAGGCATAGCACCTTATACCTAGTGATCCTTAAAGCGTGTAAAAGAGACCTCTACTTTTATTAATTATCCGTGTCCTGATCTGTCGACATGGACACTGAATCCCCTACTGGAGAGGGTAATATGACTTTTATTGAAGACAAAGGATAATTAACTCCCGAAGAAGGGGTGTGATAAAGGACCATGTCCAGCTAATGGTGGAAGTGATAAAGGGTCACTCACGAAGAAGATAAATGATACATGGTCACTTGCCTTCCGAAGGAGATTATTTTGTTTGCTGTTGTTGTTGTTGTTGTTGTTGTTGTTGTTTTTGTTTTTTGCGTTCGCTCGCTTTGAACTCAAGCGTAGCGGACACACGTGCTATTACTTCTAGTACACTGGGCTGATGTTTACGTGTGGATTAGCTTTTCCCTATTACCAGTGACCCTCGACATCAGGCGAACCCACTCCGACTTCTGAGGTACTTGTAATTCACGTCCCTAAGTCAATGATGAACAGGATCGGCTACTCCCAAAGGAGTTATGTGATTGAGGGATACGTGAATACTGGAGGAAGCATATGATTCGAAGGATCGCGCGAATATAGAAGGCTCCAATTGATGCCCCAATATTCGAATTCGGATGGAAGTATCTGGTCAAAGATCGAGCTAGTCTAGATGTAGGTAGAGAAAACAGACAATTTGAGGCTGCATTAGAAGAATATACGAGTAATTATGTCATGACTGCATCATACAAAACACTGCTCAAGTTAACATTAGGGTCAATAGAAAATAAAGCACAACTCGAGGGCCAGCTGAAGGACCTAAAGTCAAAAGGTGATAAGATGCAGCGCATCCAGGACTAACTGAAGATTGTTCAGCAGAAGATCGAGCGGGATGAGGGTCGAATGGCTGCAATCAAGACTGAGACGGAGGGGACACTGAAGCAAGTTCAGGAAGAAAGAGCACAGGTGGAAAATCTCAAGGTAAAGACCAAGAATGAAACAGTCCAAGAAGACGAAACCAACAAGATCCAGATAGAAGAGGAAGTAACAAAAGAGGTGGAGGGAGGGGGAACAAAAAGTGAAAACGAAAGCGACAAAAGAACGCACGGTGACCAGGAGAAGAGACAACACTTCATCAATATCGGGAGTTCAAAACACAAATTTGAAAGAAGTGATAGACCACAAAGATCCAACAACAGAGCAAGCCATACGAGAGATAGATGGAGTCATGAACTGTTCGACTAGGGATGAAACACTCCCTGTTAAAAGAACGCCATGAGAAGGGAGAGTGTAACTGATTCACCGCCAAACAAGAAGTAGGTTTGGACCAAATATGGTACACAATCGAATGGACAAGTATTGTGATGCATATTTCCATTCACTGAGCATTGAAATTGCGGAAGATACCGCGAAACAAAGCAAATAACACGATTACCCTATTATGGCAAAATATCGCCCTACGTCCAAAATGGGAGGTCACATTTGACGATATAGTATCCTTTGGCACTGAATCAGCTAACAACACTAGGCCCTACAAGTGCGCCAATCTGACCAGACACTAGTACAGCAACAAAGATGAATTCCACACCAAGCAAGAAACTTAGACTCTGGAGTAGAACAGCAAGAAAGGGCAAGACACGGTGTGGGAATAGTCATTGAACCACGGCTAGCAAGAGGAATACTAGAAATAAAATATATATCAGAAAGAATCATAACAGTGAGAATAAAAGAACAAACAATCACAACATATGTACAGATATACGCACCATGTAATGCAAACAATAATGAGCAAGAATGCGAGGACTTCTACGAAGACATACATGATGTGCTAAACAAAATAGATAAGCAGGACAACATCATAGTTATGGGAGACTTCAATGCAAGACTAGGACATAACAGAGTGGGCATAGAAAAACACCTGGGAGCATTTGGAGATCAGCAAAATGAAAGGAATGATAACGGAAGTAGACTGATAGAGCTTTGCAGCCAACACGACCTCTATATAACAAACACATTCTATAAACATAAAGATTCGCAAGTATACACCTGGTATAAATGGAACAATCTAGATGCTAAAAGCCAAATTGATTTTATATTAACAAGAAATAACAGAAAGAGAAATATATTAGATGCAAGAGCAGTGCCCAATTTCAGTATAAACACAGATCATAAAGCAGTCGTTGCCACAATAAGAACCATTAGAAGAAGAAGACAAAGAGCAGGAAAATACATGCCATGCGAATCAGTAAACTTAAAAAACCTTAAAGACGAGGCAGTAAGGGAAAAATTATGAGAAAGAACTAACTGAACTCTTTGTAAAATTACCTACGGAAGAAAAACAGTGGAAGAAGAATGGGAGATATTCAAATCAAGCATTTTAAATACTGCAAAAATAACATGCGGAACCACGAAAAAACGCAAAACACGGATAAAGAACAATAACAAGTTGGTGGAACGCAGAAGTAAAGAAAGCGGTAAAAGAAAAAAAGGAAAAATATAAAAAGTGGTTGAAGAGCAAACAGGAATGTGATTACAGAGAATACAGAATAGCGAGAAGACATGTGAGTAGAATAGTAAATAGGGAAAAACAAAAAGACTGGGAAGAGTATGGAGAAACCCTAAATAAAAAACTACAAGGAGGCAACCAGAAACTTCTACAAAAAAGATAAGTGCAATGCGAACCAGAGGAGAACCCTTTGACCCAACTGAAATAATTAACAGCGAAAATGGAGAACCAATAAGTGAACAAAAACAGATCCTAATAAGATGGAAGCAGTATTTCGAACAACTTCTCAACATCCCATCAGATGTCACAGGAATTCAAGAGACCTACACAGATGTCACCGAGGAACTAGAACCAGACATACTAAAAGAAGAAATTATAGAAGCCATCAGATTAGCCCCATTAAACAAATCACCAGGACAGGATGAAATACCAAATGAACTAATTAAAGCAGCAAGGGAAGTAGGAACAGCTTGGCTACATAGACTATTCAACCATGTTTGGGTAGAACAACAGACACCACGAGACTGGGGAAATGCCATAATTATCCCAATTTGGAAAAACAAAGGCAGCAAAAGAGATTGCACACAATACAGAGGCATTTCACTGTTGAGTCATACTGGGAAAATATTTTGCAAAATTCTTGAAAAAAGATTACGAACTACTTTAGAACCCCAGCTAAGCGAAAACGCAGCTTGGATTTAGGAAAAACAAAGGATGCACAGACGCCATTTTTGCTCTTAGACAACTTATAGAAAAAATCAATTGAATTCAATGAAACACTCTACTTAGCCTTTGTCGACCAAGAAAAGGCATTTGATAGGGTAGATAGAAAACAAGCTGTGGGAAATCCTTAAACAATATGGAGTGAGTACACATCTAACAAACCTATGCAGAAGTTTATACAACAACAGTGAATGCATAGTGAGAGCAACTGGAGAACACTCAGAACCCTTCACCATAAGATCTGGAGTACGACAAGGTTGTGTCCTGTCCCCTCTCTTGTTCATAACATATATAGACAACATATGTAAAGAAACCAGCCAAGCAGAGACAGCAAGAATACCGCATGACGAGAACACAGAAGAAGAACCATCTGCAAATCTAACCATTAGAGAACTCCTGTTTGCGGACGACCAAGCACTAATAGCAAAATCAGAAGCTGAATTACAAGACCACATGAATAGTCTAAACGAAATGTGTAGGGAACATAACATGAAAATTAGCACAAGCAAAACAGAGGTAATGACTATAACTAAAGAAGAACAAACAGCAACAATTCACCTAAACGAACATCCCTTGAAACAAGCTTCAAGTACCTAGGAAGTATAATATCATCAAATGGCAGATCAGAAGACGAGATCGAAAATAGGTGCAATAAGGCAAATCAACTCATTGGACAAATGGCACCAATACTAAAGAACAAACATGTATCAATAACTACTAAGAAAGCACTTTACAACACAATCTTCCTACCAACTCTCTGCTACCAATGCCAAACCTGGACAATGACAGAAAAAGAGAAAAGAAAAATCACAACAACAGAAATGAGGTTTCTGAGAAGAATACTCAACGTATCAAGAAGAGATAAGATCAGAAATGAAGAAATCAGGACTAAAGTAGGGGTTAAAGCTGCTCTAGATTTTATTAGAAAGCAGCAAGTCAAATGGTTTGGCCATGCAAGTAGGCTACCAGTCAACAGCATGCCACAACAAGCAATGATGTACAGACCAGATGGAAACAGAGGAAGAGGCCGACCACGTAAACGTTGGACTGAGGGAATAACAGAATCCATGGGAATGTCGATATACGAAGCCCATAACCGGGCACTCTCACGAAGTTTATACTTCACCTCGACACCGCAAGGTACAAGAGGAACATGATGAGATGAGATGAGAAGAAACTTAGGAAGCGAAAATCGCAGCTTTATTTTCGCAAGGGCCCCAATTATAACTCACCGATAAATCAACGGTGTACGGGGCCTGACCCTGAACACGCCTTTCTTAAAATGTAAATGAGTGATTAACATTAGGGAGCCGTGATAGTGCATTAGTAAGAACGGTTGCCTGTTGGCATCGGTTGTTCGAATACCAGTCGAGAGGGGGTTGTTTTTGTTCTTTTAATTACCCATGGCTCCCAGTTCGACACAGGTTAAATTGGTACAAGGAAAATTACTGCGAAGTAACAATGGCGCCATGATATTTACAACACCACCTTTCAATTGCCGATCGCTCTAAACTATATGTAAAAAGTAGCATCTTGCCGTCTTTACAGACGAAGGTATGTGGATAGGAACTAAAATTCCATCGCACAATGGCTAGGATTTGATTCAGAGAACATGTGTTGCCCATGCAGCATGATCCCTCTCTCGGCCTTGCCTTGTTTTCTCCAGAGGAAAAGTTGACCAGTACGTCTGGAACAAGGTAGACTGCAGATGCTGCTGCGCTCAGCATCACACCTCCATGCAGCAGAAGGTGAGTAGCGGCAAGGTCCTTACATCTGGGGGATTTGACTTAGAGACGTTCAGCCATATCCTTCAGCTGAGTGCCTCACACCAATGTCCGGACCTGAAGGAGCGTGTACTTCTCTCAAACTCCCAGCCTGACCAAGTGTCTTCAGAGCAGATCGCGGTCGACGACGAGCACCGGTTGCCGCTTAACTCCAGAAGCGAGGGGCTTACGCCCCGCTCTCCGCTTGACTAATAAATTATGTACACAATTCACCCCGTGGCGTATGACAGGGTCAGGTACTTTTGCCATGGCCCATGTTGGTGGTCACAACAAAAGTGACCGAACTCAGGCAGCAAACGTCTGAGCATAAATCACGGCGTTCATGTCTACATATAGAGGGTGCAAACGTCTCACACACCTAGTCAACAAGCTTTCTCACATACAGATATGTTTGAGTAGGCAAGCGTCTTTCTTCTCCCACACAAAGTCAACAAATTTTCTCACATGTAGACATGTTTGAGTAGGCAAACGTCTTCTCTTCTCCCACACCCAGTCAACAAACTTTCTAACATGTAAATATGTTTGAGTAGGCAAACGTCTTCTCTTCTCCCACACATAGTCAACAAACTTTCTAACATATAAATATGTGTGTGGGCAAACGTCTACTCATCTCCCACATCTGGTCAACACATTTTCTCACATGTATAAATGCTTGAGTATAGGCACACTTCTTTTCTCCGACACATAGTCAACAAGCTTTCTCATATACAGACATGTTTGAGTAGGTAAATGTCCATTATTCTCGGACACCTAGTCAACAGGCTTCCACACATATAGATATGTTTTAGTAGACAAACGTCTTCTCGTCTCCCACACCTAATCAACAAAATTTCACATAAGCGTCTATGTATAAATGAATAGGCAGCCGTCTTAATTTTGATGGTGAAAATGTGTACCTCGTTATAAATGTCGCCATGTTGTTATGATGACTGACTGGCAGGTTCATTTGTATGCGAATATAATTTAGCAGTCTTCCTCTCCTTTCACATATCTATACAGAAGCACAGACAGAAACACAGCGGCGATACATTCTCTCCCGCGTGTTTCAGTACGTTCACTACCCCGTAAACTTCTGGGTTGAATTTATCCACACTGTATTTGTCTTTTTTCCCCTGCAGCGTTTTCTCACTGTTATAGTTCATAATTTATCCTGGTCATAGCCGCAACGTAGTTTACATTCACTCGTGTTGATGTTTGTAGCGTGAGCTTGCTTGTTCAGGAAAATGGCGGCAGGCAGGGCGCTGAATTAGCTGTGTTGCCTTATGCAGTTATGTGTGACTGGTGGTTTTCTAGTCTGCCGCTTTCATCGACTGATGAGCTATATTTGTCCTGGCTAATTTGTGTGTTTGCATTCTGGCAGCGGTATTTATACATAGCAGTACCTATGCGGGCTGTGGGTTTGTCGAGATCTCTTGTCTATTCCACTTTTCACACGGGGGCAATGAGAAGCATTTTGTGTGATATTCACTGGCATAGGAAGAGAGCATAAAGGAGCGACCCTTTGCCGTGAAGTTGGAACCGCTGACTAATTGATTAACTATGCTGATGTTCACATTCGCTAAGTTCTAAGTAAAAAGTAAAGATCCCTGTTGCACGTTTTAAGGCGCACTGAACATATGTTGCTATACATATTGTTCTAGCCCAACCGGCACTCATGGGTTCCAATCCCCATCGAGGTAAATTATGTTTGTAAATTGACCTTGGGCTCCCATGTCAACCCAGCACTACAATGTGTACCTTGAAATGTCCTCGGCAGTAAAGACGGCCGGCGTGTTATTGTGGCCATATCACTCTTCGAGTGCAGATTGGTCTATAAAATTATGTGCTAGCACCATATACCCAATACGAGCTCAGTGAGTGTAAAGGGGTCCTTTGCTGTTTGTTACGGTGTTTTCGTTACTAAATACGAATGTTTTTTCCCCTAGAATTATTTGTTGTACATAGCAACAATCGTTACTTTACAGATGGAGAATATTGGCAGCATGTGGCGCTTTTAAATGTCAAGAAAACGTCATTATAAAATCAATGGGCGGCTATCAACGCTCTAATGCAGAACAGGAGCAACTAACAATGAGATAATTACAACCAGATGGATCGCCCACAAGCAAACACTGACACATACACACCCACTCACGCACAAACATATGGTGAAACACACGCATATTATATAGATATATCAATTGGGAAACCCTTCCTATGCCACTAATAAATAAATGTTTTGCATATCCTTTACAGGACATCGCTGTCAACATCAGCATCTTTCAGCTGTATGTTGATTTCTTGGCAAGATTACGCTCAGTAGTTTGCCATTGCTTTCTGAGCGGCCGGCTGAGTTATCCCGCAAGTCACCAGCGGGGGTCGAACCGCTCCCAGCTCTCGCCCTGCTACGAGACTCTGCGTGATAAACGGGATTACGGAGAAAGTGTTGTAACCCCTCGGCCAGAGAAACCGGCTATGCCACTAATACAATTCATAAATAAACACATAGTTTGATTTTCAAAGAAGACGGCGAAGAAGGGAGACTTAAAGAACGAACTAGAGAACATATTCAAACATAAGCACGCATGTATTATTTGGCACTCATAAAGGAAAGTAAGGAAATAGGGATTCGAAGATGCACTGGAAAACAAAAATTCATAAATAAACACGCATGTAGTTGTTTGGCGTTCACAGAAGAAAGTACAGAAGTGGGATTAGAGGAAGCACTAGACAATATATATGTTCATAAATACACATGCATGTATAGTTAGGCGTTCATAGAAGACGGTAAAGAAGGGAGTATTAGAGGACGCACTAGACAACGTATCCATACATAAACAAAAATGTATTGCTTGGCGCTCATAAAGGAAAGTACCGAAATAGGGATTAGTGGACGCACTAGACAACAAGAAATACAAGAAATTCTTGCCAAGAAATCAACAATCAGCTGAAAGATTCTGATGTTGACAGCGATGTCCTGTAAAGGATATTCGAAAGAAAAAAAACTAGACAACATATTCATAAATAAACACACATGTATTATTTGCGCTCATGTTGTTTAGTTCGTCCTCTAATCCTTACTTGTTTACCTTCTTCTAGGATCCCCAAACAATACGCGTGTGTTTATTTATGAGCTGGCAGATTATGGATGTCAACTTTGCAATTATAGTACCACTTGTTGCAGAATGTGAACATGCTACATCACGCACTGGATGAGACAGATAATTGTTAACTCATCATCATCATCATCATCATCATCATCATAATCATCATCAAGTAGCAGGTCCTTTTGCAGAACATCGCTCTCATTTCACAAAATCCCACCGAAATAGGGGCAGGGCGTTAAACAGCACGAGGGTCGAATTCATTGCATTGGGATTTATCCCCCACAGAGTACGAATTCCGTAGCTTCGACGACGACTACCGGGGACTGCACTCGAGAATCGAATTATGACAGGAGAAAATAAGCCCTGGACTTTTGAACACGAGGCCCACGACATAACTACTTCACCGTGGAGACAACTTAGCCCACCGACAAGACTCTCGATCTATTGTCAGTTCCACTAATATATGTATTTTCTATCCCCAGGTGTCTTTAATGTCACGTGAACATCTTTGTATTTGTCGACCCTTGCCCCTTCCCCAAGAACCATGTTTTCTATAATCCACTATACGTGACAATTTGTAACTAACTGTCAGCTATCATTAAGGAATTTGGTGTATCATTGCTTGTTATTCAAGGAAGGATTTTCCTCGGTTGAGCAATAAAGACGTGTGCCAATGCAGTTGCCACTCCGTGTACAATTTCTGGGATTCTACAAGGTGTGATCAAATGAAACCCGCCCCAGTAGCTTTATTGCAAACGTATGAAAGGTATATTAATAGACGTAGCAGACTTAACATAGGAACCGGAAGGACTCAAGTATGCTTGCCAGAAGAATCGCTGTAGACAATCTGACTCGCATCCCATTGCTTAGGGAGACGGCTGATAACGTCCACGGAAAAGGACCGTGGTTGCTCACTGAACCACTTGGTCACCGTGGTCATGACGCGCGCATCGATGTGGACACGGCGGGGTTCAGTTGATCAGGAATAGTAATTTCACCTTCGATAGACAACTAACAGTTACTGTACCGAGGGACAGGACACCGGTCTCTTTTGTCAGCAGTCTGTTAAGATTGTCTCGTTTCTGATTGTACTAGTGTTGTTGTCCCTTTTCTTCACGTCCATTTGTTAATGTCCATTTTTCTCCTCGTTTGTTGTAACTTTCTATTTTCTCCTCGTCTGCTGTGATTGTAAACATACTGACCAATAAAAAGATGCCATTTACAAAGAGAAAAACATTTTTGGAGTGCTACCGAGAACCTGTACTTTTATATGGATATGAAACGTGGACAATGAGCTAAAAAGTTGAATAACCATCTAGTGGCAGCGGAAATGTGGTTTCTGAGGAACACGCAAAGAATACCATGGACAGCCAGAAAATCCAATGAACAAGTCCTATAAGAAGCAGATGAAAACCGTAGACCGATTAGAGACATGACACGTAGACAGTCATAATTGTTTGGATACGTTATGAGAAGAAATAAACTAGATAACTTGGTGACAACTGGCAAGATTGAGAGGAAAAGAACAAGAGGAAGCAGATAAGTAAATATCTGCATGGCTCGGCCACGCGGTATGGTCGAGACAAGAACACGGAGCTAATCCACGACTCTGGTGATCGTGTGAGATAGCGAAACATGACCGCCCACCCTTATTGGCATGGCTCATGATGATAAAATTATCAGGCACAACTGAAGTGGTTGAATTTCGAACCACATAAAGGATGTCACCAAACTTCTACTTAGAATTATAACACGAAGAACAAAGCGATAATTACCGATGGAAATTGGTGAAACAGTATGGATTTGTGGAAGGGACAATGCAAAATACACTTTACAAACACAACAAGAGATCAATACATATATATATATATAAAGACGTGAAATTCTACGGTATAGATTTAATTTGATACCTCGAAACATGATGAAGTGATAAAAATGTTGGAAGATATTAAATTTTACAGGGAAGAATTATTCTGAATTAAAAAAGAAATATTTACTGGAATCAAGTAGCAGCAAGATTGACAAGATTAGTAAGAGATTGAAGGCAACGGAAATGTTTCTGAGATGTTGTGCGAAAATCTTGGACTGCCAGTGTAACTAACAACTTGTACCCGGAAAAGGCCATTCAAAGTCTAACATTATATACAAATGTAAGACGGCGGCAGTGTTTCTTGGTCATGTAATAAGCAAAGAGGCACCGAAAAACGTCGTGACTACTTGAAAGTGTGGCAGTAGAAGAGACAGAGGCCGACCGAGAGAAATTATGCTGGACGGACTGAGGCGGTGGCATGGGGGAATATCATCACATGATGCTGGACGGACTGAGACGGTGGCATGGGGGAATACCATCACATGATGCTGGACGGACTGAGACGGTTGGGGAATATCATCACATGATGCTGGACGGACTGAGACGGTTGGGGAATATCATCCCATGATGCTGGAGGGACTGAGACGGTTGGGGAATATCATCCCATGATTATAGACGGACTGAGACGGTGAGGGAATATCATCACATGATGCTAGACGGACTGAGACGGTGAGGGAATATCATCACATGATGCTGGACGGACTGAGATGGTGGCATGGGGGAATATCATCACATGATGCTGGACGGACTGAGATGGTGGCATGGTCTGTTCCCCTCGACTTACCAGTTGTCACCAAGTTCTCCAATTCATTTCTTCTCATAACATGCCCAAAAAAATTATGACTGTCTACGTCTAATGTCTCTAATCAGTTTACGATCTTCATTTGTTTCTTTAAGAACTTGTTCATTGGTCTTTCTGGCTGTCCATGGTATTCTTTGCATTTTCCTCAGAAACCACATTTCTACAGCCATCAGATGTTTTTCAGCCTGATTGCTCATTGTCCACGCTTCACATCCATATACAAGTATAGGTTCTATGTAGCACCTCAACACTCTTTCTCGTTTCAATTGACATCATTTTATTGGTCAGTATGTTTTTCATCTTGCTAAAGGCTACTTTTGCCATGGCGATTCTTGTTCTAATCTTTTCAAGGCATCTCCCATCAGACGTTATTACTGTTTCGAGATAATTGTACCTATTCACTTGTTGAAGAATATTCCGATTTACTTGTATATTACATTGTGGTATTTCGTTCTTCCTAGTGACGACCATAATCTGTGTCTTTTTACAATTTAATTCTAACCCTTGTTGTTCACTGTGTGTAACAACCGCATCTACTAAATTTTGCAGGTCCTGTTCATTGTCTGCAATCAAGACTGTATCATCTGCATATCTAATGTTATTGATGCATCGTCCCCCAATGTTGATTCCTTCCATATCTTCAATATTTCTGAAAATACTTTCACTGTACAGGGAAAACAGATCTGGAGACAATACACATCCCTGTCTCATACCTCTCTTAATAGGCTGATATTGGCTTACTTCATTATCAACTCTTATAGCAGCTTGTTGTTTCCAATATATGTTTTTTACAAGTCTAAGGTCTTTTCCATCAATCTGTAGATCCTCAAGCATCCTTATCATGTTGACATGTCTCACTTTATCGAAAGCCTTTGTGTAGTCAATAAAGCAAAGGTGTAGATCTTTGTTTACTTCTATAGAACGTTCGATTACGTTTCTCAGTATATACACAGCATTTACTGTACCCTTGCCTTCTACAAACCCACATTGTTCTTCTCCTATTTCAGGTTGTATTTTCCTCCTAACTCTTTGCATGATAATTCTTAGCAAAATCTTCGTGATGTGACTCATTATACTAATTGTTCGATGTTGATCACATTCCAAGGCTCCTGATTTCTTTGGGATTGCAATAAATACAGAATTACATAACTCCTGAGGTATATTTCCAGTATCATATATTGTATTAAGCAGACTGGTAACTTTATCTATTCCATATTCTTATAAAGCATTAATCATTTCTGTTGTGACGCTGTCTGAACCGGGGGTCTTGCCAGATTTCATATGGTTAAGAGCATTCTGAACCTCCATCTTCAAAATTGCCGGTCCTTCATTATTATTTTGAACATCATACTGTTCATCTCTGTTATCGTCATAAATACTAGAGGCCGAAATATAGGAAGATGCATGAACGCCTACGCCATTTGGCAGGGGACATGATGACATAGATGATCATCTGTGTCAACATTGCTACAATATAGCGAAGTTTCACTAATGGAGCTTATGTTTCATCTTCTATGTTTATTCTCATTATCTTTGGCTTTAACCTGTGCATTTTATACATAACTATTGTAACCTCCCATATAATGTGTTTAGTTTATTTTGCATCTGATTTCGTTTGTGTAGACAGAAGAGCAACCTCATTAGCCAAGTCCAGGAATGCAAGCTGCTTTACCAGAGAAGTTCTTTGAATTTTATTTCTGGTGGTTGTTATTGTTTTCTTTGTAAAGTACTTTATCAAGCACACTAATATTTCCAGGTCTGGTGGTCTCCCTGGTGATTTATATTGAGTTTACCATGTACTTTAATGACTCACTAACAAAGGAAGAATATCGTGTCTAATGAGAGAGGGATCATAACAATGATCAAACATAACGATTTATATTGAGTATACCATGCACTTTAATGGCTAACAAAGGAAGCATATCGTTTCTAATGAAAGAGGATCATAAAAATGATCAAACATAACGGATCGCATACTGTCTATAGTCAGTAGGAATAATGCAGTTGACAAAAGGTACCACTTGTCACTGCTGTTCTTATGCCAGATGGCTCTGTTAGTATTTCCTCTTGATGAACTCTGTAATTCGTGTCATCTGTATATGTTGTCTTCATTAAGTTAATGATTTTCTGTGCTATCATATATGCCCTATTAGTTTCTAAAATAACTCCTTATCAATGCTTTCAAATGCATTTTCATTGTTCACAATTCCAATACGAAGTGGTGGTTTTGGTATCATACACGTGTATCCCATGAAAGACAGACGTTTCCTGTCCATAACAAGGATACAGATAAATAACTTTTATATTCATATTTTCATGTAGTGTTTTTCATGTACTTGTGTCGGTGTGTATTTGTTATTTTTCTATGCTGACGAATGCTTGTAGCCGCAACGTCCATGTTGTTAACTCAAGTGTTCTAGTAAAGCTTACCGTTTACATCGTGGTTTTGAGTAATTCGTTCATTGGGTTTAGTGTGACGCGTTACTCTATTATCATGCGTTATCTGGCTTATGGTTAGCGCAGGATCTACTTTGACAGAATATTTCCTATTCGTTCGTTAGTTGTTTGTCAATGGAATCTCTCCTTTCGATCGCTTTCATATTTCAATAAAACTTTTTAAGTCGAGTGCTCATGATTATCTAGGCCAGTGGTTCTCAACCGGTGGGGAATTCCCCCCCCCCCCCAGGGGGGAATTTCATGGTTTCCAGGGGGGGGGAATGAAGACCATTTCAAGATCGTGTTAATACAAGAACCGATTACTTGATATAGTTTTTCCCTTCATACTTTACAGTTATGTATGTCTCGTCCTTCTAAAATTCATTTTATAAAGTAAGTAGACCCACAAATTATGTTTTATGTGGATGTCTAGACTTGTTTTAGTATATGCTATTACATTTGCCTTCCACTTTTACGTATACTGTGTAGGGGTGAGGGGATTTTTAGATAGGAAATATGAAAGGGGGGGGAATGACGTTCTGAAAATATGGTGAAGGGGGGAACGGGCCAAATTTTTGATAGGAAGGGGGGGAATGGCGTTCTAAAAATATGGTGAAGGGGGGAATGGGCCAAAAAAGGTTGAGAACCACTGATCTAGGCCTTGTTTCTTTGTTCCTCTAAACAATATTTCCGGTGCTCATGTAATCCACACTAATAGTTCACACAATGACACATCACAGAGACGCACAATGACACATCACAGAGACACACAATGACACCTCGATATCTCACAGAGACACACAATGACACCTCACATAGACACACAATGACACCTCACAGAGACACAATGACACGTCACAGAGACACACAATGACACCTCACAGAGAAACAATGACATCTCTCAGAGACGCACAATGGTACCTCACAGAGACACATAATGATACCTCACAGAGACACACAATGATACCTCACAGAGACACAGTGACATCTCACAGAGACACACAATGTCACCTCACAGAGAGAAACAATGAGACCTCACAGAGACACACAATGAGACCTCACAGAGACACACAATGAGACCTCACAGAGACTGTCACGGAAAATAAACTTGTTAGTTGCGATCGATGACAAACAAGACCCGACATTAGTCTGCAAAAACAACCAATCCTTTGATGTTGTACAGACTGAGAAAAATACGTCGTTAAAACTGTCTACACACGATCGGCATTTATAACTGAGAAACAAGATACGTCGCCTCAACATGTCTACCCCTGGTCGGCGAATCTTTATGATGTGGGTTGTTCGAGAAACGAATAATAACGCCAAACGTCTGGCAAGGCGGTAGTAGCCTTTGAAGTGCTAGACGGAAAGTCTGGACAGACGCGGGATGGATTCTGTGATGTGGGGGATTCTCAGGTTGAACTATTGTTGTACGGGACAAAGAATTTCCCCAAAAGAAAGCAAATTTGTCGGCGGATTGACTCCAGTTAGTCTAGGACAGGAGGAGGAAACCAGATTCTGGACGGATCAGCGTCTAGACTTTTTGGTGACGTCACTCCATCCCGATATAAAAAGCGTTGCGGTAAACAAGTGGAGTTAGTCGATCACGATTTCTGAAGTGGGAAAGATCGGTGCAGTTTTCCGAGTTGTGTTCAATGAAAGAAACTAGGGTGTCAAATTGTTGATATTTATCGGCGGACATAGATCCAGTCTGTGATTGCCTAGTTTCGATTAGCAACCGGAATACGCATATGGTAGGCTATTAATGATATCTAACTTAGAGTATGATTAGGAATAGAGTACAGTACTGTGCGGTGATATAATGTATTATAGGTGCGGTGATATAATGTATTATAGGTGCGGTGATATAATGTATTATAGGTGTGGTGATATAATGTATTATGATTAGTGATAGAATGTTCTATCAGTGCGGTGCTAGAAAGTATCATAGGAGCGTCGGCACTCGTATCCTATTGTGTGGCTTCAACTAGCTTGAGTGATATATCATTTTACTCAGGCAGTTGAGGACAATGTAGTGGAATAATAATTAGAGAGATTAAAGATGGTTGAGAGGGGAGAGGAATGTGAAATGGTACCATCTTCCAGTAGGGCATCTGCTGGGTTTCTACCCGTTCCTTTATTCTTTCCTGGTGTTGCCATGTCTCAGATCATATGATGAGTTATTTGGCCGTATGACAGAGATCGGATCTCTGTTATAGATCTGAGTGCTGCTATTGGCCTACACTCACCTAATTCCGGCCAGGATTGAGTTGCCCTCACCATAGTATTCTCTATTCTACAGGTTCCATTTACAGGTCCACGTAGATGTGCTATGATATTCAACAGTGAAGCTAGAACACATTTTAGAAGATGATGGCTCACAATTTGAAGACAGAAGTTGCTGAGAGGCCGCTACATTGGGCTTATACCCAAGTTGGTTTGCGGGAACCTGGCTTCTGCTGAGCAGGACATGCTGATGAGATTTATGTTTAGCAAGTGATAGTTGTATCACTGAACAATTAGAACATTGTATAAATATACTACTGATACCAGGAACTTCATACAAATGTATAGAAATACCTAGAACATTCAGATTGTGGTGTTAATATGGGGAATTTTTACAACCAGTGACACTAGATCCATTAAGATTTCCCCAGTAACAGTGACAATAGTATTAGAATTCTCTGATTAAAAATCAGTTAAATAACAGAGGAAATTCATAGTGTAAATCAGATTGAAGACTCTCATTAGACAGTGTTTGTCATGGGTGTCCAAGCATCCTAGTGGTTCAAGAGACTACGGAGGAAGTCTTCACGTGACCGGAGAAGTATCACCTTGGTGAGGTTGCTTGTCTGGAATACATGGTGCTGGTGTGTTTTCAGCACAGTGATGAGAATGACTATACTCCTGAACACTGATCTGAGTCTATATACAATTTAGAATATACGTTACACATTCTACACTTTATACACACACACACTTCTCCTACATGGACTCTTTGCTTTAATACATTTCTTGTTTTTATTTATTGAAGCTAGAGTCGTCAAGTATGTTATGTTGGGGAAGAATGAGAGGGGGCATGATCCAGGGGTGAGTAAGATTGAGAAGAAGGTGTCTTCAGATTGAGGGAGTGTTGTGGACAGAGTCTGCTGGATATCTCCAGGATAGAGATATTGAATTAAAACAAATGTGGGTGTTGATTCCCCTCACTCCAGGTACGACACTAAAGTGGTAAAGAAGAACAAATAACTACTACGACATTCATTCTTTATACACACGACAGAGACACACAATGACACCTCACAGAGACACAATGACATCTCACAGAGACACACAATGACACATCACAGAGACACACAATGACACATCACAGAGACACACAATGACACCTCACAGAGGTACACAATGACACCTCACAGAGACACACAATGACACATCACAGAGACACAATGACATCTCACAGAGACACACTGACATCTCACAGAGACGCACAATGACACCTTACAGAGACACACATTGACACCTTACAGAGACACACAATGACACCTTACAGAGACACACAACGACACCTCACAAAGACACACAATGACACTTCACAGAGACTCACAATGACACCTCACAGAGACACACAATGACACCTCACAAAGACACACAATGACACTTCACAGAGACACACAATGACACCTTACAGAAGACAAACAATGACACCTCACTGAGACACACAATGACACCTCACAAAGACTCACAATGACACTTGATGATTATGTTGATGATGATAACATTCCCGAATCCGCTTGGTAATCTTTGCACCTTCCTTGGAAACCACACTTCTGTCTCCACTAGATGTGTCACACCTTGACTGCTTGTTGTAGAGGTCTCACGTTAATGTTATAGAAGAGGCTGTACGTAACAATGTTTTGCCACTGCTATTGGCCTATATAACCAGTACTTTTGTATGGGTTGTGAGGAAATGCAATCTAAAGACAAAGTGTCATGGCGGGCAGACCAAGCCCTAAGCCTTGGTTGGCGGCTGGTCTAGGATCGAAGCTCCGACAGGCAGGACAATTAGAGCATTGCTTTGCTGATCCGGCAGCTTCTACAGCTTGTCTTGTTCCAGATGTAGAGGTGTTACCTTTCCTAGACCAAATTGACAAACATCTGATGGGTGTTGAAATTTGGTTTCTGAGGAAAATGCAAAGACTACCATGGACAGCAGAAACACCAATGACCAAGTCCTACAAGAAACACATGAAAATCGTAAACTGATTAGAGAAATTAGACGTCGACAGTCAAAATGGTTTGGTCACGTCATGAGAAGAAATACATTGGGAAATTTGGTGACAACTGGCAAGATCGAGGGGAAGAGAACAAGGAGAAGTCAGAGAAGTAAACACCTGGATGGCTGAGCCACATGGTATGATCGAGACAAGAACACTGAGCTGATCCACGACTTTGGTGATCGAGTGAGATGGCGTTACATGACCGCCCACGGTTATCGGCATGGCACATGATGATGATGGGCACGCGTTTACGTGTGAGTGTATTTTCCATCTGGCAAAAATCTACTTTCTCCACGACGATTCCTGTTTTCATCTCCACATATACTGATTATGAAGCCCTGCATTACAAAAAACAATAATTAATAAATAAAAAATAAGGCGTTTGGGAAAATCAAATCAGTATGCCATGTGAGGCATCTATTTAATCTTGTTTTATAATGAATGATCTAACAAAAATCACTTCAATTAAGTGTAACGCTAATTATAGACTACAACAATTGCTTGAGAAATACAAATCTGTGTGCCAACCGATGCAGTTTTCTACTGTAATCTATTATTTTGTTAATTGCGACTTGCTGGTAACGTAATGGAAAACTAATTTCCTCTTAAATTTTTCTGGAAAAGTATAGTTTTATTTATTTACTTATTTATTTATTTATTTACTAGCTGACCCGGCCCGGCTTCGCCCAGACCCTGGTGGGGAGCATCTCATTTAATTCATATAAGTAGTCATATAAGTTCTCGTTCCCGTTACCGACAATCTGTCTGTCTGTCTGTCTATCTGTCTGTCTGTCTGTCTGACCCGGCCCGGCTTCGCCCAGACCCTGATGGGGAGCATCTCATTTAATTCATATAAGTAGTCATATAAGTTCCCGTTCCCGACTATCTATCTGTCTGTCTGTCTGACCCGGCCCGGCATCGCCCAACTCCTGGTGGGGAGCATCTCATTTAATTCATATAAGTAGTCATATAAGTTCCCGTTCCCGACTGTCTGTCTGTCTGTCTGTCTGTCTGTCTGTCTGTCTGTCTGTCTGTCTGTCTGTCTGTCTGTCTGTCTGTCTGTCTATCTATCTGTCTGTCTGTCTGTCTGTCTGTCTGACCCGGCCAAGCCCATGGTGGAGAGCATCTCATTTAAATCATATAAGTAGTCATATAAGATCCCGTTCCCGACTATCAGTCTGTCTTGGGTAAATGGAGGAGGGAGGAGGAAGAGGGAGGTGGAGGAGGGAAGAGGAGGGAGGAGGAGGGAGGAGGAGGGAGGAGGAGACAGGAGGAATAGGGAGGAATAGGAGGGAGGAGGAGGGATTAGGAAGAGGAGGGAGGAGAGGGAGGAGGAGGGAAAGGGAGGAGGAGGAGAGAGTGGGAGGAGGGAGGAGGCGGAGGGAGAAGGAAGAGGGAGGAAGAGGAGGAGGAAGAGGGAGAAGGAGGAGGGAGGAGAAGGAGGGAAGAGGATGAGGGGGAGGAGGAGGAAGAGGGAGGAGGAGGAATGTGAAGTGAGGAGGAGGGACGAGGTAGAGGGAGGATGAGGAGGGAGGAGGAAAGAGGAGGAGGAGAGAGGAGGAGGGAGGAGGAGGAGGGATTAGGAGGAGGGAGGAGGAGGAAGAGGGAGGAGGAGGAATGTGAAGGGAGGAGGAGGGAGGAGGTAGAGGGAGGAGGAGAAAGGAGGAGGATGGATGAGGAGGAGAGGGAGGAGGAGGAAGGAGGAGGGAGGGAGGAGGAGGGCGAAGGAGGAAGGAAGAGGAGGGCGAGGAGGTAGGAGGAGGGAGGAGGAGGAGGAAGAGGGAGGAGGAAGAGAGTGGAGGAGGGAGGAGGAGGGAGGAAGAGATAGGCGGAGAGAGGAGAAGGAGGGAGGAGGAGGAGTAGGGAGGAACAGGAGGGAGGAGGAGGGAGGAGGAGGGATTAAGAGAAGGAGGGGGGAAAGGGGAGAAGGAGGAGAGAGGAGGAAGGAGGAGGGAGGAGGAGGGAGGAGGAGGAAGTGGGATGAGGAGGAAGGAGGGTGAAGGAGGAGGAGGAGGAGGGAGGAGAGTGAAGGAGGAGGAGGAGGGAAGAGGGAGGAGGGGAGGAGGGAGGAGGGAGGAGGAGGGAAAGGAGGAGGAGGGAGGAGGGAGGAGGAGAACGCAGGTGGGGGAGGAGGAGGAGGGAGGAGGAGGGAGAGGGAGGAGGAGGGAGGAGGAGAGAGGAGGAGGAGGGAGGAGGTGGAGGGAGAAGGAGGAGGGAGGAAGAGGTAGAAGGAGGAGGGAGAAGGAGGAGGGAGGAGGAGGAGGAGGAATGATGAGGAGGGAGGAGGAGGAAGAGGGATGTGGTGGAAGGAGGAGGAGGAGGAGGGAGGAGGTAGAGGGAGGAGGTAGAGGGAGGAAAAGGGAGGAGGAGAGAGGAGGAGGAGGAGGGAGGAGGAGAAGGGAGTAGGAGGGAAGAGGAGAAGGGAGGAGGAGAGGGAGGAGGAGGGAGAAGGGAGGGGGAGAAGGAGGAGGGAGAGGGAGGAGGGGGAGGAGGTAGAGGGAGGAGGAAGAGGAGGAGGGTGGAGGGAGGAGGTAGAGGGAGGAGGAGGGAGGAGTAGAGGAGGAGGAGGGAGGAGGCGGAGGGAGTAGGAGGGAGGAGGATGGAGGAGGAGGGGAGAAGGAAGAGGGAGAAGGAGGAGGGAGGAGGGAGAGGGAGGAGGTAGAGGGAGGAGGAAGAGGAGGAGGGTGGAGGGAGGAGGTAGAGGGAGGAGGAGGGGAGGAGGTAGAGGCAGGAGGAGAAGAGAGGAGGAGGGAGTTCGCCATTCCGAATTCATACTCGTCTAGGTTCTGTGATTTCGGTCCTTCCATTGATTGTTCTTCCCTTCTACACGACTGTAGATAACTTCCTTACACATAAAAAGATGAATTGTTATTGATATTGCCGTGGCATGGAGGCATATATATCAGCAGCAGAGTTGAACGCCTACGCCAGCCGGCACGGCACTTGATGATGATGATTGCCGTGTGACGATTCTGTGTAGTCACGTCATTTTCTTCCCTTTCCCTAGCGTTTTGGTTCGGGGATTCTTTCATCATCATCATCATATATTTACGTACGTATTTTGGGAATGGGAGGAGGGAGGAGGAGGAAGAAGAAAAAAAAATACGACAGTTGGCAGCGCTGGAATGAAAGGAAGGCGTGTAGAAAATTTCATCTCAATCGGATGGGCCGTTCGCGAACGTATAAAGGACATACAGACATACAGACATACACATCCACACACATCCTAATTTATATATAAGATTTTACGGCATTCTGGAACAATTAGTACAGTCACTGAGCGATTAATTTATATAGACAATGTGATCCGTGATGGAAACAAGATGGTGATTGTTTCTATAGGCCGCGTGTTAGGTGAAAGATTTCCTAGCGTGTTAGGTGAAAGATTTCCTTAGGAAATCAGAATCTACAAATCTGTAAGACTCGGCTCTAAGTTGTTTTTTTTTTATGGCAAAGGAAACAAGAGATGGCCATCTGACTTCATTTAGGGTGTTTTATTACACGAGGGAGTTCAGATTGCTCATCAGGAAAATGTTTGGGTAGCTTAGCCGGGGTGCCTTAATGGTGAATTGGAAATCAGATCAATCAATAGTCTCAAGAGATAAAACAGTAAGCTGGCATCTTTTTTAAAAATTATTTAATCAAGGAATGCACAGAAAGTACAGCAAGGATCCAGTGATGCTGCTTTACTAATTGGCCGGTCGGCCGGTCGGTCGGTCGGTCGGTCGGTCGGTCGGTCGGTCGGTCGGTCGGTCGGTCGGTCATTCGGTCGGTCGGTCGGTCATTCGGTCGGTCGGTCGGTCGGTCAGCTGGCTGGTTGGCTGGTTGGCTGGTTTGTCACAGATCATCTTCATGTACCATGTCGATAACCGTGGTCGATCACTGTCCTTTTAGAAATAGGGCCTTTAAACTGCATTTATTATCGCCATAATCATTGTACGGATCACATTGAATTTGTAGGCTTGGCCATGGCAATGCTATTTCCATGGGATTCCCATGGGAAAGGTCCCATGGGATGGGATGGGACAGCACACATTTGTATTTCCCATGGGACAGCATGGGACAGTAGCCATGTCATAGCAACTTGATCTACGTCAGAGCTACCCTTAATTTTGTTTATTTTTTACCTTTTTAAAACATTTTATCCTTCTTTTTTCTTTATATATTTCTTGTGATTGCACACAGAATAAATAAATAAATACACATAGCCTTTTATTATATAAGATTACATTTTGGTTTTTCACCAGCAAAAATAGAAGACATGGTGAAGTCAGCTGTTACTTAGAAGAAAGGGAATGTGGACACCAATAAATGGGCCAATGATTGGATCGCTTTTTCCAAGTCTTTTGTTCCAACTGTTATTTCATTCAGCAAGGATTTAAATCTTTCTTCTGAATCATCTGCTGTATGTAAAGTAGCAGGAATTGTAGAACAAAAGCCGAAAAGTGATTTTAACTTATTGTTTAATCCTCCACCAAACAAAGCACTTAAATTTGATGACCCCAGAAACAAATGCCTTGAGATGAAGTTACCATCTTTCAAAAATTACGGCAACCAACTTCACAAGCATTAAATTATTGGGAACATGAACATAGGTTTCCAGTGCTAAAAGCAAGTGCGAAAATTGTTTTGGCCATACCAGTTGGTTACTTACGGGGGTATGTGAGCCGGTCGCTCAGAAAGCAATGGCAAACTTCTTCTTCTTCTTCAGCGTTCCGAGCCATTGAGGTTCTTTGCTGCAGATACAATCCGTCTCCATTCGTCTCTCTGGTTGACCTTCTCTTGCCAGTCGTTTATTCCAAGTGCTTGTAGGTCTGTATGTATATTATCTCTCCACCGTCTTCTTGGTCTACCTCGGGGTTTACGGTCATTTATTTCCTGAGTGTAAGCGAGGTTTGTGTCCCTGTTATCTTCCATTCTTTCTATATGCCCCACCCATTGCAGTCTATTAGCCATCATGATACCAGTGATTAGCGGGGACTTAAACAGATCATAAATGTCCTTGTTACTTCTTCTTTTCCACGCTCCAATTTGTGTATCCCTAAACTACTGGGCGTAATTTGCCAAAATATCAACAACCGCGGTAAAATGCTAGTGTTGACAGCTATGTCCTATAAATAGGATATGCGAAAAAAAAAAGAAAAGAAGTGTCATCAGCAGCAGTAGAGCGCGTACTTAGTACAGCTGGATTGTTGTTGAGTAAGTTACGAAAACGGATGTTACCAGCTCTCGTTATAAACTCTGTGTATATCAGATTTGCATGTAAGAAGAGAATTGTGGAAATGGTTTAGAGATTACCTGGATTAATTGAATTATTGGAAACAGTCGATCAGCAAGGAATTGATAATGTGCTGAATGAACAGAATGACTCAGAAACAGAATGAGAGTGTCAGTCAGAATGACACTGAATTGTCATTTTTAGTTTAAACTTTTTTTTAAATACTCTTGAATATTAAAATTAATAAATTCTGTCATTTTACATGTCTCTTTGTAAATACAGTCCTATTTAGTAGACACTAAACTTAATCTTTCATAAATTTCATAATTTTATTTAAATTGTATTCCATATTAATATTATAATGGTAATCACATGGGATGGGATGGCATGGGACAGGCATAAATTACCATGGGATGGGATGGGACAGAAAAATATGTCCCATGGAAAAGCCTGTATTTGTGTATATGTCTTTATATTTCCCATGTCATTGGAATTGCATTTATTTACTACTATGCAGGTTTCGTAGATTTTATAAAGTTGATACTTGGGGTATTCAGACTACATCATTGCTTTGTCCAGCAAAACATATTTTACTGTCTTTGCGTAAATAGTACATTTGTAAAGGGCCACGGACATATCTTCCGCTGTCCCTTTAGGAGATGTGCTATCAGGATAATTTACAATAAATGATAATTGCTTACATATATATTTAAGAAGTTAAAAAAAAGAAAAGAAAAAGAATGTTTGTTGAGAGGAGCATACACAAAGCCTATTTCTCATCTTATTTACACTCGGACGAGTCTAGTAGATTGATAACCACTCTCGGTATTTATATTATCTCTTGATATTATCACCATCATCATTACCACTATCACACGTGCTTTTCAGTGTGACGTAGACATTAATGTCTGTCCACAAATCTGGGTCTTTGGTGTTCTGAACTATTCTATCCATATTCCTTCAGGCTACTACTGTCTGAGGTCATCTAGTTACATTATTCTCGGTCAGCCTCTTCTACCGCAGATCTTTCTAATCGTCACGTTGTTCTCCAGTGATCCATTTCCTTATTATATTACCAAAAACGCCGCCTCTTTCTTACTGTTGTGTATCCTTCTATACTTTTGTTAGCCTTCCTACAGACACTCGCTGTTAGTAACTCTGGCAATCGCTGGTATTCGCAATATTCGTCTCTTGGTTAAAATAAAAGTTAGTTTCATATCCTTCACAAGACGTCGCAGTAAACCCCAGTGTGTTTGATTATTTGTGATTTCATGGATAGTTTTGCGTTCAGTAGTTTGCCACAGCTTTCTGAACGACCAGTACTCATACCTCGTATGTAAACCGCTGCAACAATGTTTCAATCATGGAAAGACACGGAAAACACTATTTTCTTGGCTTGTTCTATGCTGTTACTGTCACAAAGTTTTGATGATTATTTCATAACTTCATACATCAAACACATTTTTTCTCTATGGCAGAACTTGGATTATACAGGACGCATTTGATCAACTAATCGAGATTTTCCTGACATAAAATTAAAATAAGTTACGTAACACTGAAAATTTAAAATTAAAAAAAAAATAAATAAAAACATGGGAGCCACCGTACAGATATGGATAACTACTTGACCTTAACCTTTGTGGGGTGACAACGACAAGGGTAATATTGATTGTGAAAGTACAAACCTCGACGGTTGTAGCTGAGGAAGATAATCTCTGGGTACAGTTCGTTGTAAGAAAATATACACATCGGGTATAACAACGCAGAACAATTGTCACAAGGTTGAGTGACACACAGAATATCAGGTCGAGTTTAGTGCCATGTTGCAACTGAATTCCACTTAACAGATTATGTGCCGATCAAAAAGTAGGGTTGGACCAAACAAAAATGAATGACAGAAAATGGGAAGTATGTGTTATTAATTGTTTTTTTTTTTTTTTTTGCATACCGCTTACAGGACGTTGCAGTCAACATCATCATTTTTCAGCTGCTGTTGATGTACTAGGCAAGTTTATGCTCAGTAGTTTGCCGTTGTTTTCTGAGCGACCGGTTCACATACCCCGTAAGTTACCAACGCGGTGAAAACCGCTACCGATTCTCGCGCAGTTTACGTTATTCAAGATAATATACGTGATTACGGAGAAAGACGTTAACCCCTAGACCAGGGAGACCGGCGTATTATTAATAAGGTAGCATAAATGTTGTATTACATCGTATTGACAACATATCGGCATTATATAAACTCATGGCAGATAGGTGCAGTCGCCTAAGACGATTAATCATTCCATAGTAAGTAATCTGTTCAGGAAGAAAACATGCTAGCGTTGAAGTGTACGCGCATTGAGAAAACATGCTAGCGTTGAAGTATACGCACATTGAGAAAACATACTAGCGTTGAAGTATACGCACATTGAGAAAACATACTAGCGTTGAAGTATACGCACATTGAGAAAACATACTAGCGTTGAAGTATACGCACATTAAGAAAACATTCTAGCGTTGAAGTGTACGCACATTGAGAAAACATACTAGCGTTGAAGTATACGCACATTGAGAAAACATGCTAGCGTTGAAGTATACGCACATTGTGAAAACATGCTAGCGTTGAAGTATACGTACATTGAGAAAACGTGCTAGCGTTGAAGTATACGCACATTGAGAAAACATGCTAGCGTTGAAGTATACGCACATTGAGAAAACATTCTAGCGTTGAAGTATACGCACATTGAGAAAACACGCTAGCGTTAAATTATATGCACATTGAGGAAACATGCTAGCGTTGAAGTATACGCACATTAAGAAAACATTCTAGCGTTGAAGTGTACGCACATTGAGAAAACATGCTAGCGTTGAAGTATTACGCACATTGAGAAAACATACTAGCGTTGAAGTATACGCACATTGAGAAAACATACTAGCGTTGAAGTATACGCACATTGAGAAAACACGCTAGCGTTAAATTATATGCACATTGAGGAAACATACTAGCGTTGAAGTATACGCACATTGAGAAAACATGCTAGCGTTGAAGTATACGTACATTGAGAAAACGTGCTAGCGTTGAAGTATACGCACATTGAGAAAACACGCTAGCGTTAAATTATATGCACATTGAGGAAACATACTAGCGTTGAAGTATACGCACATTGAGAAAACATGCTAGCGTTGAAGTATACGCACATTGAGAAAACATGCTAGCGTTGAAGTATACGCACATTGAGAAAACATGCTAGCGTTGAAGTATACGCACATTGAGAAAACATGCTAGCGTTAAATTATATGCACATTGAGGAAACATGCTGGCGTTGAAGTATACGCACATTGAGAAAACATTTTTCTTTCGCATTTCCATGCCTGTTTCAGGATATTGCGGTCAACACCAGCGTCTTTCAGCTGTATGTTGATTCCTAGGCTAGATTACGCTCATCAGCACGCCACGACTTTCTGAGCGACCGGCTCCATACTCTCATAGGTCACTGGCGCGACTCGAACCACTTCTAATTCTCGTCGCGCTCACGTCAACCACGAGAGTATTCGAGGTTAACGGAGAAAGCTGCTAACCTCTCGGCCAGGGGGCCGGCATTGAGAAAACATGCTAGCGTTAAAGTATACGCACATTGAGAAAACATGCTAGCGTTGAAGTATACGCACATTGAGAAAACATGCTAGCGTTGAAGTATACGCACATTGAGAAAACACGCTAGCGTTAAATTATATGCACATTGAGGAAACATGCTGGCGTTGAAGTATACGCACATTGAGAAAACATTTTTCTTTCGCATTTCCATGCTGTTTCAGGATATTGCGGTCAACACCAGCGTCTTTCAGCTGTATGTTGATTCCTAGGCTAGATTACGCTCATCAGCACGCCACGACTTTCTGAGCGACCGGCTCCATACTCTCATAGGTCACTGGCGCGACTCGAACCACTTCTAATTCTCGTCGCGCTCACGTCAACCACGAGAGTATTCGAGGTTAACGGAGAAAGCTGCTAACCTCTCGGCCAGGGGGGCCGGCATTGAGAAAACATGCTAGCGTTAAAGTATACGCACATTGAGAAAACATGCTAGCGTTGAAGTATTCGCGCATTGAGAAAACATGCTAGCGTTGAAGTATTACGCACATTGAGAAAACATGCTAGCGTTGAAGTATACGCACATTGAGAGGACTAGTTAGTAACAGCTAGAAGGGCATTCCTCGAAATCCAGCAAGGTGTAAAGAATTTAGGAAGGGTGGAAGAGGAGGGGGGGAGGGAAGGTTGCTTAAAACACACGGATGGAGAAGCCACGGTAGCTTAATGGCTAGACTTACACCTGCTGGCGGGGTAGTCATAGGTTCAATCCAGATTGTTTCCGATGATGATTGTGTTAATGATCTGCTCCCTGGTCGATTCAGTTTAAAATGAGTACCAAGAAATGTCTTGGAAAGTAAAAGCTGCCGGCGTGATACTGATCACATTGTTAACGAGTGTCGGTTGATCTCTAACAGTGAGGGCCTGATACCCTATGCCAAATGGGCCTTAAGGCGTATATAAGAATGGGAAGGTCATAGAAGGAACTATTTTAGCTAACAAAGAATAAATAGAAAGGCCTGGCCTGGGAGTTTGTAGGGTTATGTCCCATAGGAGAATATTGAGTATGTTAGGAAAGTACCTTTGTTATGATTGTTTTCCTATCTCTGGTGTTCTGGAATCAGCAGAGCCTTATTAATTAAGCAACACATTTTGCCGGGAAGTTACAGCGTCGAGAAACGCAGATGATCACATATCTAACAATTCTATGATTTATTATATATTATTACATATTACTAAAAACACATGAGGTAGTAATTCATTTAGCTTTTTGCTAATTCGGCTTTTTAAGACATAAATACCTGGATGGTTTGGCCACACGACCAACGGTAAACGAACACATACCCGATTCAATACTCTACTGTTCGTATGAGATGGCGAATCATGACCGCTCACGCTTACCGGCATCGTCATGGTGATCATTTGAATAAACATAAACAGTAGTCTCACATAACGGTTAAATAACCGCTAATCACATATGATGCGTTGCGTGGGATGGAAAGAGTGAGCAGTAGAAAGCAACACACATGCTTAAACAATTGATGCAAACTAACCGGGTGAATGTGGTACAAGACCTTGACGATGGTGTATTTGTATCCTATAATTGTCCTCCCTCCCGACCACCCCACCACCAACTCTATAGTTATCTCGGCTGTCGCAATCTCATGTCACTACAGTGGCTTGACAGCAGCACAAAAGTTGATGTCGCTTGTGAGTAATGCAGTGCTGTTAAAATACATCAAAAGAAGGCACAAACTTGATATGCACTAGTCAAGATATTTGAATGAACTAATATGGACGATGGTTGGCACGTTAAGCGACTTTGCAACCTGACTGTGGCACAACACTATGAAAAAGTTTCGTTCCTTGGTAACGGTTTAACGCCGCTAACCTCTACTTCTATAAGTTTTCATCAATGTCTGTGCGTTAATTTTCCACGCTATTTCGATGGTTTTTGAGTTCTTCAAAAAGTGGTATTGCTGTACAAAGAGACAAATACTGCAAAGCAGCATGAGGAAATCACAGCTAAGCTATGAACATCTTTCATCATCTTCATGAGCCACGCCGATAAATGTAGGCGGTCAAATGTCGCCATCTTACACGATCACCAGAGTCGTGGATGAGCTCTGTGAATCTTTATGTGGCTAATTATCTAAATTAGTACTGAACCACGATATGTAAATTCATGCTACAAAATATTAATTACCTAAATAAACACGGTGATTCTCGCTATTATTACATCCAGCACTTTTTGTGTGTGCATATCCTTTACAGGACATCGCTGTCAACAGCAGCATCTTTCAGCTGTCTGTTGATTTCTTGGCAAGATACGCTCAGTAGTTTGCCATTGCTTTTTGAGCGGCCGGCTCAGTTATCCCGCAAGTCACCAGCGGGGGTAGAACCGCTCCCAGCTCTCGCCTGCTACGAGACTCTGCGTGATAAACGGGATTACGGAGAAAGTGTTGTAACCCCTCGGCTAGAGAGACCGGCACATCCAACACTGCACATTTCAAATAATCTAATTTATCACTTCGTCGAAAACTGAACATCAACATTGTACGAGTCGTATGTCGCTAACGAAGGGGTTATTGACTTTCTCCGTAATCCCGTATATCCACGTGAGGAACACAGCTGAGCAAGATTCGGCAGCGGATCGCACAGCGTTAGTTTCTTACGGGGTATGTGAGCCGGTCGCTCAGAAAGCAATGACAAACTACGGAGCGTAATCTCGCCAAGAACATCAACAACAGCTGAAAAATGCTAGTGTTGACTGCAACAACCTGTAAGGGATATGCAACTTAAAGAAAAAACTTTATAAATCAAAACTCCTTGTCGCAAACTATCTAAATCTACACTCTACCCCGCCGTAGGCACCAGCACTGTATAATACTAATTATTCAAATAAATCTCTACGTAACTAATCATCGACATAAACGAACTATCTACATCAGACATGTGTGTCGCTTACTATGTCAACGCTGTGCGTGGCTAGATTTCTAAATCAAAACTGTTCATCGCTAACTTTCAACATCAACATTGTATGTCCTTAACTATGTAAACCCATTGTGTACATCGCTAACTATTCACATTAACACTATACATCATTTTTTATCTACATTGACAATGCAATACGTTATCTATCGAAATAAATGTTGTGTATCACTATTTATCTAAATCAACAATGTAAGTTTCTATTTATGGAAATCAAATATATAAGTCTGTAACAGGCTAAAATAACGTTTACGATGCCAACAATATAATTCAAAACGCTATTGCGATGGCAGTTGTAATCCTATCTTAAACACTGTAAACCGATGAAATTCAGCATTGAACATCTCAATGAACCCGACCGAACTAGACATTCTTATTCATCACTGTACATGTCAGACAGTTCTACGGCGCCATAAACATGGCCGGATTTCTGCCCGAGTCCGTCGTTGTTGCTTCATGCGTGTGATAGACATGACTAGAAATGGCACTTTGTTGGAGTGTCTAGTTTGTCCATCATCGAAGCCTCCTGTTTCCACGATCTAGACGATGCGTCAGTTGTATATGACGGGCTCCAATACCAATCAATTCGACTCATGTTTTCTGATGTCTGATCAATCCAATTATATCTTCTTCTCCATTGGAGTTTCTTCTATGGCCCTAAGTATGTTATTTATTATTTACAAACGTAATTCAAGCATTTCTTTCTCTTGGTGTCTGTTTTAAAGGGAGTATTGCTCACCACCCTATGTACATGTCGCCGAATGTTGAGCGATGCTCACAATAACCGGCACTCCACATTGTGCCAAAGGCTTGGGGCGGAGGAGCGCAATGGGGAGGGTAGCAGTCTTACAGTAGTGCGAGGAAATGCTACCTAAAGACTAAATGTAATAGCAGAGAGGAGACAAGGCCCTAAGCCTTAGTCAGCAAATGGTCTAGATTGGAAGCTCCAACATGCGGACAGTTAGAGCATTGCTTTGCTGATCCGACAGTGTTTGTAGCGTGTTTTGTTCCAGCCGTATTGGGGTTACCTTTCCTTTGGAATAAACCAAGCAGACCGAGAGAGGGATCACACTGCATGGGCAACACATGGTCTCTAAATTCAACCCAGGCTTTGTGTTGTGGATAGGTACCACTCCATTTTACAAACTATCGTCTATCAAATGTCAGTCAGTTATGCACAAGTATACATTAGACGTAGACAGCCAAGGTTTCTGGGCAATATATGAGGTGGGATAAACTGGAAAACAAAGTGATAGTGCTTGGTGCGCCTTGCCAGATCGAGAAGACCTGACCATCGGGGTCACATCGATTGACGGGTATCACTAGCGGCGATCGGGCAAATTTTGAGCAACAGCTTACAATGTGTGACGTTGCGATATTCTAGTATGATAATTGGTCGCGTCCAGCGTGAGTCTCGTGGTCAGTGGTTGCACACCCGCCTCACACGCCAGTGATCCGGAGTTCGATCCTGGGTCCAGTCAGGGAGATGCACTTCTGACGAGCTCAGATGAGAGCGAAACTCGAGTCTAGTGCCTCCAATCTGACGAGGGCAACGCTTAAGGTTCGTGCTTGAACACAATCAGCGTTGTCAGTGATGGATTGTGCTCAATCTTTAAGCCTCAAATGCCGAAACAATCAAATAAATCAAAGTGATAGCTGACAAAAAAGAAAGCTGGGAAAAGAGCAAGGGGAAACTAGATAGAGAGACAAAAACATGGATGGTTTGACCGCAAGCATAATCGGAACAAGAAGACACATTCAATTCGAATCTGTGGTGATCACGCTTATAATCACGCACATGATGAACTCAGAGGTAAGTGTGTACGACCCCGGCATGCATTTGTGAGAGCTGTATATCTTTCAGTGTTGTGGCGTTGTGGCGAAGGCATTGCGAATGCAATTCGTTATATCGTATACCGAGGGTAATTTGGAAGTAGACCGCCTTGCGCTGGTTTTCATACAATGGTTTGAATGCCAGTTGTTCCGAAGACCCCCAAAATGCTGACGTTGCTGTGGCGTCCTGCAAAGGATATACAACTAACTTTTTTACATCTTCCAAACATATTTACTCAAGTTAGCTGGGCATGTTAATCTTGCGTACGCTTTCTCATATCAGTATTCGTCAGGGCAACGGCTTGAAGGTACACTCTTTTCGAATTGCTACATCCTTAGTATTGTTACGGCGGTCAACATGCATACATGGCCTGCTTTCTCGCCAACACCAGTGAGGGACTTTTATCATATCTTACTGCTCCAGAGACTTGGAGAATATGTGATAAAATCAGACGAATATTTACTGCAGCAACAATATAAACAATGAAACATGCAGATGTGTTAAGATCCTGCAGAGAAAGAACAACAAAACAAATGTATGTACATACATGGTGAACCATGTATACGTGATTGTGGTCGTTGATTGGCAGTAAGATCATAACACACTTTCAATATTTCATGTTTAAATTGTCATGTTAGAAACCAAATGGTTTCTTTTTTGTTTTCATAAATAGCCCAATTGTTGGATCACACTTTGTAACTTATAAACCAGAGAGAAACAAAGAAGCCCTCCATACACTCCAACCCGCCTCGTCTTATCTTCTTTCAAATGGATTTTTAGTTTTAGTTAAGTCGACGGATCAACAAGCCTGATTCCGGAGAATCTCAGCTCAGTGCACGAACTCCGTAGCACCGTCATAGATCCTTACACACTTAGGGTAGATTTTTAACTCGAAATTTTGCCCGTCAAATGTAATTACATCGAACAGCGTATCACCGACATAGTGCAAACATACAATGAAAATTTACATCATACTACTCCATACAGTGCACACACACACACAAAATACATTTACGTCATACTACTCATCATCATGTGCTAAGCCTGTAAATGTTGGTGCTCATGTTTTGACATCTCACGCGATCACTAGAGTTGTGGATCAGCTCAGTGAACTTGTCTCGACCGTACCAGGTGGCCAAGCCATCCAGGTAATTATTTCTCTGCATCTTCTTCTCAATCTACCAGTTGTCACCAAGTTCTCGAATTTATTTATTCTCATAAATCGTACTACTAGCCATACATAAATGAGAAGCAATGGCTATTTATTCTACAAAAATAAAGGCAAAAGACGGGATTTTCACTCTACAAGTCATCGTAGGTATAGGGTGCTACAATGGGTATAATCTTCTTCTTCTTCTTCTTCTTCTTCTTCTTCTTCTTCTTCTTCTTCTTCTTCTTCTTCTTCTTCTTCTTCTTCTTCTTCTTCTTCTTCCTCTTCCTCTTCTTCTTCTTCTTCTTCTTCTTCTTCTTCTTCTTCTTCTTCTTCTTCTTCTTCTTCTTCTTCTTCTTCTTCTTCTTCTTCTTCTTCTTCTTCCTTCTTCTTCCTTCTTCTTCCTTCTTCTTCCTTCTTCTTCTTCTTCTTCTTCTTCTTCTTCTTCTTCTTCTTCTTCTTCTTCTTCTTCTTCTTCTTCTTCTTCTTCTTCTTCTTCACCTCCTCTTCCTCCTCATCCTCCTCCCCCTCCTCCTCCTCCTTCTCCTTCTCCTTCTTCTTCGTCTTCTTCTTCTTCCTGCAAGTGTACTCCCCGTGAAAAATTCCTGGCACCTATTTTAGTCTGGGTAGAATTGGAAACCACAACATTGGGGAAAATACCCGCCTCGAAGTGGATTCGAACATACAACCGCAAGTTCAAAAGATAAGTGTACTAGATACTGTGCTACCGCGGTTTACAATTGTTTTGTAGAGATTTCAATGACCAGTGTACCACTTTTCGAAATCAGCTCTTTCTCAAGTTGTAGATCGTTTGCTAGCTGATTTTGTTTATGTGATATTCGGCAAACATTACAAGTAAACAGAGGTTATTGTAGTCTATAAGAAGCATGAAATACCACAATGTAAAATATACGGATAAATGGGAATATTCTTAAAGAAGTAAATCGGTAGAACTATCTCGTAAGTCAACACATTTGATGGTAGGTACCCTGAAGAGATTAGAACAAAAATCACTATGGCAAGAGTAGCCCTTTTTGCAAGGTGGAAACAATACTGACGAATAAATAGATATCAACTGCAACAAGTGTTCAAGTGCTACATAGAACCTGTACTTTCGTATGGATGTGAAACGTTGACAATGAGCAGACACGCTTAAAACCATCTAATAGGAGTGGAATTCTTTTTTTTTTGGGGAAATGCAAAGAGCACCATGGACAGACTGAAAAACTAAGGAGCGATCCTATAAGAAACACATGAAAACAGTAAAGTGATAGAAGAATATACTATAGACAGTCAAATTTTTTTGAGGCACGTTATTAGAAAAAATGAACTGGAGATCTTGGTGACAACTGGTAAGAATTAGGAGAAAAGAGCAAGTGAAAGGCAGACAGAGGTAAATATCTTGATGGCTTGGCCACATGACATAATCGAGACGAAAACACAGAGCTGATCTACGACTCTGGTGAGTTTGTGAGAAGGCGAAGCATGACCGTCGATTCTTATCGAATGGCACGTGATGATGATGATGATGATGATGATGATGATGATGATGATGATGATGATGATGATGATGATGATGATGATGATGATGATGATGATGATGATGATGATGATGATGATATTTCCACAGACGTTCCGTTAATCTGTGTACGTAACAGACCAAACATTTATCGTGTGGCAGATCCTGTGCAGAACGTTCCTCTCATCACAGTCCGCTGGAAAGATGCTTGTACCTTTGAATAATGCATGTCCATGCCCTATGTGGTGTCATTGACCAGTGTCCATCTTCGCGCTAGTCGACCACTGTTTCTTCTCCCAGGAACCATGCCGCCCATCGCCGTTCTTTCAAAACCATTGTGACGTTTAATATGGCCAAGGTACAGGGTGTATTTTTAATGACTGTGCAGTGTTTGAAAATATTGCCGGTTCAAGTTTTTATTTACCTATTATGTTGTATGAACTTTACAGAGGGTGAATACAAAAACGTGGATCGGAAATATATTAAAACACTGCACAGTCATTAAAAAATATACCCTATATTTACATTTCTGAGACATGTTTCTGTTTATGGACCAGTTTTCTTCTCTGTTCAGATCTCATAAACCGTCAGTATTGTTTTTCTTCCCATTTTTTTAAATGTTGCATATCCCTTACTGGACTTTGCAGCCAACACCAGCATTTTCAGCTGCTGTTAATGTACTAGGCAAGTTTTACGTTCAGTAGTTTGTCATTAACTACTGAGCGTAATCTTGCCAAGAAATCAACAGACAGCTGAAAGATGCTGCTGTTGACAGCGATGTCCTGTAAAGGATATGAAAAAAAAAAAATGTTTGCCATTACTTTCTGAACGACCGGCTCACATACCCCCGTAAGTTACCAGCGCGGAGCGAACCGTTGCTAATTTTCGCAGCTGCTGTTTTCGCCACGTGGATATACGGGGTTACGAACAATGTCGTTAACACCTTGGCCAGGGAGACCGGCCCATTAGGCAGCGAAAATGTTAAGAAATTTTCGGTATAATTAAAGCTCAAACGCCAGGATTTCCTTCTTTGGTGACAGCAAAGTGGTACATTACATGAACCCAACCCTATATCTCCAAAATGTATCTCTGTTTCTCTTCTCCGAACGACAAGCACGCCGTTTGTCGAGAGCATCGCACAATGCACGAACTCCGTACCTGAACCTGCAAACGTTGACCCAGAGGAGACACTGGAAAATTGCACTCTTGGTCTGAACGGTGCTGTCCAGGGAGCGAACAAACGACATTCACGGCGCGGGGGAGACTTTTAACCAATTGGCCTCGGAGAGCTGCAAAATGTGATATTACGAGATCATATTTTACGTGGCAATAAAGCAGTCAAATATAACGCAAACAGTTCTGCATGCAGGTGGCTTATACTTAACTGCTTGTTCACACGACTGAACTTAAAATTGCCAAGAAAAAATCACAAACCGTTAATAAACGCTAAGGTTGGTTGCAGCGACCTGCAAAAGGACATACAAATAGACATTAACTGCTAGTTGGTTTATAATAAAACTCAGAAATGTCACTTGCCATGGAAGTCTTACAGTCTTTGAATTAGCATGAACAATATAATTACAGGTATTGGATGGCACTTATAGAAGTAAAGGGAACAAGTGAAATGTCTAGTTGGCTTAAGTCAAAGTACGCTTTTTCTTTCAGCTGAAAAAAAAAATCTCCGACTCGAAGGAGATTCGAATATATGAGCACTGGATTTGCAGACAAGTCGTTATCGCGCCTCCTAGCATGCATCTTATCTGATACGAAATCCCGACGATCTGGTGTCTAGTGCAGGGGTGGCCAACATTTTCAGCAGGCGGGCCAAATTTTATAAATAATATTTCCTGCCGGGCCACGCACCTAATTTTTTTGTTAAATTAAAGTAATCAAGCAAGCGTGCTACAGCTTCGACCACATCGTCGTTTCCCACTCCGCGGGCCGTAACATGACTACCGGCGGGCCGCATGCGGCCCGCGGGCCTCGTGTTGGCCACCCCTGGTCTAGTGTATTAGTATATATTGCAGGGCATGAGAAATAGAGCGTGGCATATTAAGTGTACTTTAAAACCTTCTACAGAAACTTCAATAATGTGATACTAAATGACTTAAGGTCGTTAGGATCTACTTCATTCCACCGGGTGCTACCCCATATGGCTTGGTCCCTCTCAGGAGAACGATAAGCAACCCGTTTTCTGAGAGCATCGCACAAAGCACGAACACAATACCTGCAGCGATGACTCCAAGGTGTCTACGGGAAAATTGGACCCGTGGTCTGAATGGTGCTGTACAGGGAACGAACCTACCATCTTAAGAGCGCGAAAGGACGGTTTATCCACTTGGCCACGCAGATCTCCAAAATGCAGGTTTTCGCTCATATTTTACAAGTTAATAAAGTAATCTAACATAACGAAAACATATCATCTACAATCACACACTGTAAATTTCTTATTACCGGCAATAACATCCGTCCTCGAAGAGCTAATATATCCACTCATTGTTTTCCATTTTAAGGATGAAAACGGAAATTCATATTTATCCTTCTTATGAGATCCACCTGCCAGCAGACTTATTGAATAGCAAGCGGTGAGAACAGGCGGGACACGTCTGAGTCTTCTTTGAGCGTCAGCGTGCGTGCTGTGCGTTCAGTGACGCAGCCAGCGCGATACACTCACACTTGTGATGTTAACGATGCGTGTTTTCGTTAAAGTCATGGCGAGTCATTTTGTTTGCCATTCACAACTCCGCTGATTTGATTTGTGTTGGTGTTTGCTGATGTATTTAGTTTTGAGTTTTAGCGTGACTACATTGTGTGCGGATGAAATACAGCCGAGCTGTTTAATAATAAATTGAGGTGTAGTGATAGCAATTTGTTAGAAACTACTACTACTACTACTACTATTGCTACTACTACTACTACTACTACTGCTACTACTACTACTGCTACTACTACTACTACTACTACTACTACTACTACTACTACTACTACTACTATTACTACTACTACTGCTGCTGCTGCTACTACAACTACAACTACTACTACTACTACTACTACTACTACTACTACTACTACTACTACTACTACTGCTACTACTACTATTACTACCACTACTACTACTACTACTACTACTACTACTACGACTACTACTACGACTACTACTACTGCTGCTGCTGCTACTACTACTACTACTACTACTACTATTACTACTACTACTATTACTACTACTATTACTATTACTATTACTACTACTACTACTACTAGTACTACTACTACTACTACTACTACTACTACTACTACTACTACTACTACTACTACTACTGCTGCTGCTGCTGCTACTACTACTACTACTACATCAACTACTACAACTACTACTACAACTGCTACTACTACTACTACTACTACTACTACTACTACTACTACTACTAGTACTATTACTACTACTACTACTATTACTACTACTACTACTACTACTACTACTACATCAACTACTACAACAACTACTACTACAACTGCTACTACTACTACTACTACTACTACTACTACTACTATTACTACTACTACTGCTGCTGCTACTACTACTACTACTACTACTACTACTACTACTACTACTACTACTACTACTACAGTAAGTAGATGTGTTATTACTTGATTAAATGCTATGGGATGACATATCACCTTAGGTGACTTCCTGTATCTGCCCCAGACTTATATATCGCTGAAATGTTGTCATTGCGTTATAATATAACATATCTATCTGCTAACATATTAACAACTGTTAAGCCATAACTGTGACAACCCTACATCCCATTTTCCATCTATGTTTATTTGGTCCAAACCTACATTTTGTTTGGCACTGAATCTGTTAAATACAAAGTCAAATGTTTCAGTCTGCGTCACTAAACCTCTTATTATTGCTATTGCTATTTTTTAACGCTGATGTTGTGTCATCATCATAATCTTCTTCCCGTCTCATTCTCTCTTGAATCCCGAAGTGAAGCAAATGTTTCCTCATCCAACTCACGCCAACCCGTTTCTTCTGTTGTCATCTTGCTCTGTGCCCTCCCTATAAATCTCTAAGTTTCTTCACCGCGTCTTTTATGCCTTCCTCTGTTTCTTTTTTTTTTTTCTCTGTGGATTCCCCACCTCTCCCATATCCCCTCCTAACCTCCCCCAAGAAATGTTTGTAATCCATTAACAGAATCTTTAAATCCTTATCTTATCCAGCGCCACGACCTTCCCTCTCCTCATAATACTCTCGAATTTGTTTAGGTCTTTCCATAAGGTCTGCATTAGTGATTTTGATCAAACGATTTTAGTTGTATGCTGTGAAGACAGTGTGTGTTCAAAGTTTGGCAGAAGAAAGAATCCTCAACATCCTTCTCCCCACACCTCTTAATAGAAGGCAACGAATCGAAGGTAGCCTAAGCTTGCATGAAAGAGGCTAATGAAACTAGAACATCATATTCAACAATAAGAAACAGGCAAACAGCATTTTTTTTTTTTTTTGAGTCATGTGATAAGAAGACAGTCATAGGAGACCATCGTGACAACTGGAAAGATCGAGGAGAAGAGAGGCAGAAGCAGACCAAGACAAATGGTGCTGATTGGATTGAGACAGTGGCATGGAGGAATATTAACAGTAGAGTTGATCCAGAAACCCATAGACGGAGATCTGTGAAGAGTCATGAACGCCTACGCCAGCCGTCATGGCACTTGATGATGATGGTGATGATGATGATGATGATGATGATGATGATGATGATGATGATGATGATGATGATGATGATGATGATGATGATGATGATGAGATTATAAAGTATTAACAAGCAGATAACGAACAAACGAATTTTATTTTCAAAGGATCACAAATTTCGCACGCAGACCCTTCTTAAATTCGGCGCTTCCATATACTCGTCTTTCGCACACCAATTATCTATCGTAAATGTTACATCTACGTTGGAAAAAAAACCAATTGCAAAATGTACAGACAGGCACCCCTCGCCACTCCCCCCTGCACACACACCACACACACACACACACACACAACACAAACACATACACAGACACGCATACACATACACACATGTGTATACGGTATATATATATATATATATATATATAATATATTATATATATATATATATATATATATATATATATATATATATATATATATATATAAAACAAACTAACCAACCAGCCATCCCGCAGTTCAAATAGCATCAGTCAGCTAACCCTTCTTACGTAGTCTAGCATATAACAGCCATCTTGTCTTCTACCAGCTACCAGGACCTTAGAGACAGCACACATTTGTTTTAACAAGCATTACGAACCAATGTGTCAGCACTTGTCTAAATTCCAGCAGACAGCCGCTTAACTAACTGATGACATGTCATAAGCAGACAGACTTTCATCATTTCATCTTAGAAAAATACCATTTTGGTGTATCAGAGGTGCTAAAACTATGTTCTCCTGGCCACACTTTGCTGTTGTAACAGAATTTGCTCCTAAGACGTATGAGAAAACAGGCTTACAGGTTTGGCTGCTGTATAATCTATTGGCACCTTGCCGTCTTGACAGACGATAGTTTGTTATATTGTGCTACAAAAGGGCTTAATAACTACAAACTATGGTGGTGGCGAATGTGACTGATAAGGCCAATTCGCGCTGTAAATGTTCGTCCACAGTGGATGCAATGTGAACACATGGTCATTTTCACCATCATGCACCATCTTACGCCTCACACCCTTGGTGTGTGACTTATCTGCAATAATTTTCTCCTTTGTCTTTATTCCATTTCTGATATTTGCCCTCCATGCAACATGTTCAGCAGCAACTTGCTCCCAATGTGCGTTATCAATGCCTGTATCAATCATGTCCCGCTTACACACATCTTTGTATCATAGTAGAGGCCGACCCTGAGATCTCTGACCCATCTGTAATTCACCATAAAAGATGTCCTGTGGTATTCTGTCATCACTGCTGCTGTATAAAGCGTACGAGCAATAGATCAGAATAAAAAATAAAGACTTAAAATACAAGAGAATCGACGAGGTTTACTCTCACATGGCTCGGTCTCTTTCCACGGGTGGCCTGCGCGAAAGCATCGCACAAAGTACGAACTAGGCAGCTCCAGTGACAACCCCCATGTGTTTCCGAGAAAAGTGCACTCGTGAACCGAGCGACTTAGGTCGGAATCTTCGGAGCACTGCAGGTGGCACGGAAACGCCCTTATCCTAAGGTGATATTATTAACATCCTAAGAGATGCAGAACGAGTTAATGACCCAAGGAATGGATGCTATTCTGCAAATTTGACAAGACTGCGAAAACATTAGTTCACAAAAGTGAATCTGGACAAGAACGCCATGCGGGGAGTCAAAGAAGAATAGTCAACCAACAAAGAAGTAGTATCATCTGTCATTATACGCTGGGGGATATACTGAGCACTTATGAACTGATAATTCAGTGTGCATTGAGGACGGTCTGTTGAATAACTAATTTGCTTCTAAATGTAGTTTGTTTCGTATGTTTATCTTTTTTTATAAGATGAGCATTTGAACAGATTTAAAAAACAAAATTGCCCTTCCTTTCAGTGACAAAAAGTTTTGTAGCCGATGCCCGCGTGGTGGGGAAATAACCGCTACGAAACACCATGAATGAGTGACTTTCAAATAAGCTAAACACATGGTGGATGTGACCCAGGGGTGGCCAGATTTCTTGAGTATCCTCTGACTAGATGTAAAATGTTAGACAACGCATTATTCAATGGTCGGGATTCAAGAAAAAGAGCCAATTACATATCAGGCATTGTTTGCAAGTGAGTTAGTTAAGTTAGAAATGCCGTTGTGGAAATGGCAATAAGCTCATATTTCTACGGCAGTCGGAACGTGACAGATATCGTCAGTGGCGCGTCGGTCGGAAGTCGTGGTAGTACAGGGACTTGCCTGCTAATGCAGAGATTGTGTGCTCGTATTTGCATCTAGGCAGATTTTTTTAAATCAGTCTGACCACCCCACCCCCCCCCCCCCCCCCCCCCCCCCCTCGACACCCGTCAGTTCAAACCAGCCGAAAATGTCTACCAAGAAATGTCATTACAAGTAAAGGCGATTTACATGAAAACGACTAGTTCACCCATCAAGTGCAGAATTGTCTAAAATTAACTGGATAGTACCATATATTTAATGTGCTCTAGTGTGTACAAGGGTCGTTTATCTTTGACATCCCCGCATACATTTTGTGTCACATCCTTATCTTCTCTGTGGTGTTTGTCCATCAAGAATGATGATGACCATTCATTTCATCCAGTGGGGTTGAAAGTTTGAAGCCGTGAGTTCTAAGATGGCTGATAAGGCCTATTTTGGATCGAAATGCTGACAGCTACTAGGAGCCACAGGCGTGAGCTGGATGTCAGGTTTGGACCAGTGGGGGATGGGTCCTGAAGATGACATGAGAGTCATCCTTACCAAAGGTACTACCAATGCCTGACACCCCGCACCCCCATATCTTCTCTATACTCAAACTAAACACTGCTACAGAGGAGAGATATACTGCCAACTTTGGGGATCCTTGTCGCAAAATGTGAGGTCTTTAGATATTGCTCGATGTATGCTGTCGGATGGAAATAGTGTTCAAGTCAGAGGTGGCTTCACTGATAAGTATTCATTGTCAAACTAAAATACTTAATTATATTTTAAATAATTTTAAAATGTAATGAAATATGTGTAACCAAAAGTAAAGTCATTTGAAAACGTAATTAACAGATTAATTGCCAAACTAAAAGAAGGTTTCGACCAAACAAAAATGGAAGGCAGAAAATTGGAAGTAGGGGTGTGTCCCGGTTATGACTTAACAGTTGTTAATATGGTAACAGACACGTTGGATTATATATCAACTTAAATGCGTTGCATAAGGAAAACTACTGTATATAAGCCTATGGCAGATACGGAGAGTGTCGTAAGACCGAACTTATCTAAATCCCATGGAGGAAACATTGACCAATGAAGTCCTATTCCGCGCCGGCCCTATCTTCTGTGCTGAATTATGATCTCGCTACATCCTAATATGCCTCTCTGCAGATGTGACGTTCCACTACCAGTCCTCCACATCCATTTGGTTGAGGGATGAAAGGATAACTCAGCTACGTTGTCTCCATGGAGCCTGCACTATAGTGCCGGGTAGGGTGTAGTGTCTACACCAGTGGTTCTCAACCTTTTTTGGCCCATAACCCCTTCACCATATGTTTAGAATATCAACACCCCCCCCCCCCCCCGCTTTCGCATTCCTTCCTTATAAATGTACTCCCACCCTTTTACACATTATACGTAAAAATGGAAGCTAAATTTAATAACACATACTAGAACAAGTCTAGACGTGAACATAAAATGTGATTTGCGGGTCTACTTACATTATAAAATGAATAAAATGAGAAGGGCTAGAAGTACAAAACTGTAAAGAATGGAGGGAAAAGCAATATCAAGTAATCAGTTGTTGTATTAACGCGATCTTTAAATAATCTTAAATCCCCCACCCCCACCGGGAAACTCTAAAATTCCCCCCTGGAGGGTAGGGAGGGGGGAGGGGCGTGAATTCCCCACTGGTTGAGAATCACTGGTCTACACTAACCTCACTCCGTTAGATGCAAGCCATTTTCAGGATCTAGACGTTAAAACATGGGGCATTAGAGTTAAGACTCAGTCTTCCAGAAGAATCAGGAATCAATCAATATAAATATGACGAGCATTTATTAAACAAACACTAACGTTAGGAAATATGTGGAACAAAAAATAAATAAATAACAATAAAACGAAGCTAATGGAGACAACTCTAGCAATAACTGATAAGAAACAAATATTTCGATTAGCTCCCCTTAAAAAGTAAATAATTTGTCTGTAATTATTTTTTTTGTATTGTTTTATTTTCTGAAATTATGAGAACAAAGGAAGCCGTTATATATTGCATTCATCGACCTCACAGAGGCATTTGACCTAGTGAGCAAGACGGCCTTTTTAAGATCATTGAGAAGATAGAATGTCCACCCATCCTGCCATTTCTCGTGAAATCATTTCACGAAAGCATGCAGGGGTCCATCTTATTCGACGGCTCAAAATCCCAGTCATTCAGCATCAGCAGTGGAGTAAAGCAGGGCTTTTTGGTATCTTCTTCGCACTTCTCTTAAGACAGGCGTTTTGGGACTGCCACTGAAGGCATATACCTCCATACAAGATCTGATGGTAACCTTTTTAACCTATCAAGACTCAAGGTATAGACCAAATCAAATCAAGATGCATAAGGGAACTACTGTTTGCAGACGATGTAGCAGAAGATATTCAACGGCTCATGGCTCGTTTTGCAGCCGCCTTCAAAGGCTTTGGGCTCACCATCAGTCTAAATAAAACATAGGTGATGGAACAAGATGCTGGTGCGCCTCCATCAATCAAAATGTCTAATTACGAACTGAAGGCCGTCCATGAGTTTGCGTATTTGGGGTCGATAATATTAGATAATCTTTCCCTAGAGACAGAAATCGACAGACACATTGGAAAGGCAGCTACAACACTTTCCAGGCTAACTAAGAGAGTTTGGGAGAATAATAGACTAACAGAGCGTACAAAAGTTCAAGTATATAAAGTATGTGTTGTTAGCACACTCCTCTATGGTTCTGAATCCTGGACAGTGTACTCACGACAGGAAAGAAAGTTGAATTCCTTCCACGTGAGATGTCTAAGAGGTATCCTGGGCGTGTCGTGGAAAGACCACATAACAAACATGTGCTTGAAAGAGCGGGTATTACCACAGTGCACTCCCTCCTCACTGACTCCGGTGGCAGGGCCACATATCTACAATGGATGATGAACGTATTCAGAAAGATCTCCTATACGGAGAACTAGCCACTGGGAAGAGGCCAACCGGAAGGCCCCAAATACGATATAAGGATGTGTGTAAGCAAGATATGAAACCACTCGGCATATATCCAGACACAAGGGAAAGAGTTGCAGCAGACAGGTGTTCCTGGAGAAGAGATGTACGAAACGGATTTTTGCTCTTTGAGCGCAATCTGATCCAACAAACTGAGGATAAGCGGCACAGGCATAAAATGCAGTCACTTACTGTAGGACCTGCCTCATCCTACAGATGCGGAAACTGACGGAAATTGTAACTCTCGTATTGGGCTATCCAGTCACCAGCGGCGCTGTCATGTGCCTGGCCAGCGGACTACTTTACCTCGATAATCAGCAGCAATTGGGATTTTTCTGCAAAGGAAATGCAACATGCTGATGATCTATCAAGCAGGTACTAAACTTACCACTAACTGCTTGGTAATGAATGAATAGCCGGGTATGTGGTGATGAGGTACGGAGGCAATTCGTAATCCCGCATACCCGTTCGAAACACAGCTGCTGGTGATTTTGAAGCCGACCGCCTTTCGTTGGTTTTTATAAAATGGCGTGAGTGCCGGTCGGTCAGAAAGCCATGGAAAACTACTGAGCGTAAAATTACCTAGAATTCAAGAACAGGCATTTACACACACACACACACACACACACACACACACACACACACACAAAAGCGCCAGTTGACAGCGACGTCCTGTAAAGAATGTGCAACTAATTTTAATGAATGAATGAATTGCCACTTTATGGCCGGCCAATATTGTTGACAGACATTTCCTAAACGGCCGAAATTCAGCTCAGGTGACTAGCACAAGAAAGAATATCTCTTCTTACTGTCCATTTCGGACAGCATTGGTTGTTATGTTTGTCCAGTCTTTGTCAGGGGTGCCACCATTTACGTCAGACAGATACGTCCCTTCATGCCACAGTGTATAGCAACTTGTCTCTAGGCCTTATCTCGGCCTTCCTCCATTCCAGCTATGCTATGACCACGAGATTTTCAAATGTACCCCTTGTAACCAGGAGTTCCAACTATGAAAGTTGTTAGTTTGAACATATTCAAACGCTGTTAATTTGTGTCCTCTGGTTAAAAATCAGTTTTCAACAATAAGAATGAGACAAACATCTTTCTTTGGTCATATGATGAGAAGAGAGAGGCGATTTTTAAACAGATCACTTTGCGCTGGTATTTTCATAAAATGATATAAGTGCCGGTCGTTTAGAAAGCAAGGGCAAACTATAGAACGTAAACTTGCCAAGAAATTGCAAACAGACAAAAATTGCTGGGGTTGACTGCCGCGTCCAGTAAAGAATATGCAATTAACTTTCTAATTCTCTTGAATTTGTTTAGTTTTGTCCATAAGCTCACCATTAATGATTATGTCACAACATGGTAGTCGTATGCTGCGCAGAATCTCACTTGCCAGCCGGCCGGATAGTATTGTGTTAGCGTGTGATCAAACATGAAACAAGAAATAAACATCAACAACCTTGTCTCCACAACGCTTAACGGCAGACATATTCTTGAAGATTGCCTAAGATGTTGTCTTTTGCATGTAAATATACCTCCACCTGTCAAAACACGGGTCCAGGGCATTCCTTAAGTTAAAATGCCTTGCAACAAATGCCATGACATACATCATGTTCGTGTTGAGAATTAAAGCGACATAGGCTGATTTATGAGAGTCCAGATGCGTATCTCAGATATTTTAGCGTGCATCAACAGCGAACTATGAATACATAGAGCTTAAACAAAATGAGACAGAAAGTATTACCGACTGGTATGTTTGTTGAATATCAAGATGGAGTGATGGAGGTGAAAGTTGGTACAGGTGAAAATAGTTATTGTAAGAGTGTGAGGAAGGGATGAAGAGAGAGCTGGGGGAGAGGAGGCGGAATGAGAGGGGGGTGGTTGATAAAAAGAGAGTAGGACAGCCACGAAAGAAGGAGGAAAAGAGAAAGGGATGGGGACAAAGTGGGAGAAAGGAGACCAAGACATATGGGCGGAGAGAGAGAGAGAAAGAGAGAGAGAGAGAGAGGAAGGAGAGAGGGAAGGAGGGAGAGAGAGACGGAGAAGGAGAGACTTTTATTATCTAATAGTTGGTACATTCATCATTCTATAAAAATTGTTACTGTCACTTTTTTGTCTCAACCAATTGTTACTTCAATTCCGGCTGTATCAATTGTAACATATCTTTATGCCCATAAGCTGCTACACTAGCACCCTCCATCCCAGTAGCAATTAGGAAGAGCTTGAAGTAGCAGAGATGGGGTTCCTTAGAGGTTTGTTGCAAATACCTTGGAATGCCAGAATCACTAACGACTGCCTCGACTGCCTGGAAAAAGCTAATGAAAGTAGAAAACTTTAAGAAAGCGACAAACAGCTTTCTTTTGTCGTGTAATGAGAAAAGTGGCGTCGGAAAACATCGTGACGAATTGACAGATCAGTGGGAAAAGAAACATACGCAGACCGAGAGAAATTATGTTGGATGGACTGAGACAGTGGATGGAGGAATATCAGCAGAGTTGATCCAGAACGGCAAGGACTGAGGTCTGAGGAGAGGCATGACCGCTACCTTTGTGACAGAGAACATGTTGATGATAATAACCTCAATTGTCATATAAAATTAATTTTTGGACTCCTTTTGTTATATAACATCTTTCGTGACAGCCAGTTAGTACATTTAAGGTGCCCTTTATCTCAGATTTTACTTGTAACTTCTTCTGTCTTCTGTCTTAACCAGTTGGTACATTAATTCCTCCTTTACCAATTCTTATTTGACTTCGACCTGTCCCGACAAGTTCTTTAACTCTCTCTCTCTCTCTCTCTCTCTCTCTCTCTCTCTCTCTCTCTCTCTCTCTCTCTCTCTCTCTCTCTCTCTGCCTGCCCGTATCTCTGTCTATACACATAACCTACCATCATCATCATGTACCATGCCGGTAAGCGTAGGCGGTCATGCTTTGCCATCTCACTCGATCTCTAGAGTCGTGGATCAGCTTAGAGTTCTTGTCTCGACCATACAACGTGGCCATGCCATCCAGGTATTTACTTCCCTGTCCTCCCCTTGATCTCTTCCCCTCGTCCTTGCCAGTTATCACCAAGTTGTCGAATTTAATTCTTCTCATGGCGTGACCAAAAAATGGTGACTGTCTACGACTAATTTCTCTAATCTAATACGAAAGAAGACAGAAAGGAAGTAGGAAAGGGAGGGAGAAATGCAGGGAGGAAGAAGCAGTAGAAGGTGGAGAAGGAGGAGTAATAGTTGGATGAGAAAGATAATAAGGCGGAAGCGAAGAGAGGACGAAGACGTGGAAAAAAGAAGAAAGAAAGAAAGAAAGAAAGAAAGAAAGAATATTCCATCTTCTACATTATATTATTATATTAACTCCTTCAGAACCAAACAGTCATTACATTAAGTCACAGAAAGACTTGAAGCTGTAACTACCTGAGACAAAGAGAGTTAAAGCACAATGTTCACCTGTATCCTAAGCAGGCCCTAGCGGGTAACGCTAATTATCTGTGCCGTCACAAAGAGGTTTAGAGGCATAAAGCTGCAGACACAACCGGTGTAAGTTGAATATTTTTGTCATGTTTAGGCTCGCCCAAGTTTCATTTTCCCCCACTCAGGTGTGCAGCCTAAAATGTACCTGTGTAAGGAAAATGAGACGCAGGTAACAATTTATTAATCAAATTAAATCTGCCAGTCTGCTATTTTAGGACAAACATCGGACAACAAGGCCGTACCTGAGCTCCTGTGGACATTTTGTTTCAAAATTATTTCAGGCCAGGTAAAGTATGCAGAATTGTTGTTGTACAGTCTAATACTGAAATGCTGTAATAGTTTTAAGCTGTAAGTGTTTTACCTTTCTTGGCAGAATTTCATTAAAATTTCATTAACCGTTAAATTACTTGATATCAGTATTTGGCAAAGGAAATTTTGACTAGGCTGTTAGTTTCGTTTTTTTTTCTTTCTATCATTTATTGTAATTGCCCCATTTACTTTTAAATTAGTTAGTTCCATGTTCTGCACAGAACGTCGCAATCAACTACAACATTTTTTTTTTATATGTATGATTTTCAAGGCAATTTTACGTTAAGTGGTTTGCCATTGCTTCCTGAATGTCCGAACACTCATGGCATTGTTAAAATCAACGCAATGCGACCCGCTTCCAAATCGCCTGCTGGCAACTTCCAAGCCGTTATGTTAGAATTGAAACTGATCTTCAGTATGCCTAAGCCACGAACGTCGACACGTTTAGATGACGTGTTCAACAACTCCCTTTCACAAGTTTATTTTGAGAGAAATTCTAGAGTTAAGATTGGTAATAATACTTTGAACCATGTCAGGACTTAGTCAGATATGACTGAGCTAGCGTATGACAGTAGACGGTACTACCTGATTTCTGTTAGCGCCGAATGTTTGGCGGCGCTCACCAAACCCGACACCCCACATTGTGCCTGCGGCTTCGGGCTGAGGAGTACAATTGGGAGGATACAAGCCTTAACCTAGTGGTAGGAAATGCGTTCTAAAGACTAAATGTCATGGCAGCGCAGACCAGACCCTAAGCCTTGGTCGGCAACTGGATTAGGATGGAAGCTCCTACAGGCGAACAGTTAGAGCATTGATTTGCTGATCCGGTAGCTTCTGCAGCTTGCCTTGTTCCAGATGTATTGGTGTCACCTTTCCTCTGGAGTAAACTAGGCAGGCCGAGAGAGTGATCATTCTGCATGGGGAACACATGGTCTCTAAACTCAGCCCAGGCTTTGTATTATGGAGAGGTATAACTCCATTTTACAAACTATCGTCTGTAAAGACGGCAAGGTGCCAGTCAGTCAGTCAGTACCTTGAAGCAGACTGCTTTAAATCAACTTTTGTCTGAAAATTCACCAAATGTTAACACACAGATTACCAGGTGTGACTTTTAAAATGACTTAATTGGCATGCTAGCCATATATAGAATGTCAGACGGGCCTGCGTGCCCAATTCTTAACCCTTTGAAAATAAAGATAAAGATATATTTTACTTAATCTGTACTTGTAAGAGTCTCACTCATCGGAGTCACTCTAAGTGTGCTTTAGTAAATTTGAGGCGATTTATGTACCATTTCATGATGTGTACTGTATGCTAAGGGTTTTATAAGTTGAATAATAAAGACACAAACCAAAGATTGCACGATTTATGGCGTGGCATATTTCGCTGCATCTCGTCAGGTACATACTGCAGAAATAACACAACACAAACTAAAGTAATTATATAAATAATTCAAGCTTAAATACACAACACACATATTTATACACTAATTTGAATTGTCTACCATGGTAATAAAAGTCCTTTAAATAATCATCAAGATACTTTCGAAAATAATTCGAAATAACCCATAATTAGGCTGTAGCAGGAAAAAGCCTGCATCAGATTCGGATAATTGTCATATATGTTTATTCTTTCCAGATGTTTCTTCATTTTGAAACATGACCATTGCATATTGTGTTCTCTTACTTTTCTCATTTGGTCAGAGCATGGTACATAAATCTGGACTCCCCGGTAATCACTTCCGCTGTGTATTTAGCATCTCTAAAAGTCATGCAATCTTGATTTTTCATAGTGGTAATTGCAGCCTCTTGGGTATCTGCTGTCAAACATCCTGCGACTGAAAGAGTTAAAAAGAGCTGAGTAGCATGTCTTGAAATTAACTAGTATATCTCAGACTCGTCTCTATCTGAGACGAATGTTGTGAATTCTTTGGACTGCCAGAGAAACTAACAACGATTGTCAGAAAGAAAGCAAAACACTAATAAAACTAGAACATTATAAACAAGTACAGAAAGAGACAACTTTCTTTAGTCATGTGATGAAAAGAGAAGCATTGGAGAACATCCTGACAACTGGAAAGATCATTTGGTAGGGAGGCAGAGGCAGATTGGGAGAAATTATGCTGGATGGATTGAGACGGTGGCATGGAGAAATATCATCAGCAGAGTATCCAAAACACCAAAGACCGAGATATATGGAGAAATATAAATGCCTTAGCTTGCTGGCAGGGCACTTGATGATGATGATAATCACAGAAAAGTATATTACTAACACAATCTGTTATGATTATTACTTTAACTCCTCCTACCCAACTTGAAATGGCTAGACTGGCCCGGCTTCTGGCGTGTCTTTAGCTCATCTTGATACCATGAAGCTCTAAGGCGGCGTGGTAAGGGGTATCCCCAATCAAAGAGTCGGAATGTACTTCTTTCCCTTAGCAAGTATACGTGACATCCTTGGGCAAGACTGAGTACTCATTAAGCCCCCCGATCATGCGGAAGATTGAGCCTGAGAGCAGCCGCCAGATACTTGTGGTTTTGAGCTCTCGAGGCAGGCAAAGGACTTTTTTTTTAAATAGAGATAATGTCTACGGTCATCGACCTGTATGGTCACTGTCAAGAGGGAAAGCAATGATTTACAACTTCCAACTGCCTTCTTTACGCGTGCCTAGAAAACTGTAGTAATCAAAGAAATTATGCAGAAAGACTCACAGGGAAAGATTTATTACATTGTCAACGTAATGTTCTAGCCTTAAATCAACGCGAAAAAAACCCAGACAAATCCAGTAACCGGAACCTGATTAAGGTACCTGAAGCGTTAAGACACTCACATTTGTAGGGTTGCGTGTACGGAAGGATAGGTGGCCAGTCTTTCCCTCGCGTAGCGAATGGCGAGTGCAGGCATCGAACTCTCGTCCGATCACGCTTATGACATTTCCAGCGTAACTTCCTAGCCATTACACCAACGCGCTCACTGGGATCGACTTTGCCTCGTAACTTCTTTCATCTTCTTCTTCTGCTGCTGCTGTTGTTGCTGTTGATACGTTTATGAATGTTGATAAGTTTATGAATGTTCTGGGAATGTTTCGGGAAGGTAAGGCGTCGAATGAAGGAACTGGTCTCCCATTCTCGTTATGATTATATGAAGGTCCATTTTACGGCAAAACTGTGTGCAGTATCAAGATCCATTGGGCGTACAGCAAGGATGGTACTCGACTCTGTAATTATAGCTGCATTTGTTGTTTTATAAATGCATGTTTTATTGTCAGCATCTTCGTGTTTCATATTGCGTACATGTTTATTTTATTGGTAGATATATAATATCTTTGGTGTCGTCATTATTTACTGCCCTTCGAGTTCCCATGCAATATAAGCGTGTACTCTTATGAAGAGGAGCGGCTGGCCGAGTGTCAAGAATGCCGGAATCTCCTTCGGGAGACCCGGGTTCAAATCCTCGGTAAGGTGTGTATTTTTTCTGTCGGGGGCAAAATGAAAACTCTAACCTGCACAGTTCGCTGCAACTGAACTAGCCAGGCGGCCTTAATTCCTCTGACTCAAGACCCCCCTGCCATACACCGCAAGGTACTATATTGGCAGTAAATGACAGTTGTTTTTTTTTTTTGGAACAGACTCTTATAGTGGGTGCGTTGATGTAATGGTTAGGAGGTTACGCTGACAAAGGCATGAGCGATCCCTGCACTCGCCGTTCGCTATGGCAGGGAAAGATTGACCACCATGCCTCCGTGCATTCGGCTCTACAAAAGTAATGGTTCTATCACTTCAAATACGCACAAGGAGGCCAGCATGGCTGGATGGATACCAGCGCTCGTTCTAATCATCCGGTGTGCTGGTTCAACCCCTACACATGTCAGTTGGACTAAAATGTTGACTTCTCGTCCTTGACTCGGGGACGTAAATTAAAAGTGCCTCTGAAGTCTGAGTGGATTCGCTTGATGGCGGTGGCCACGGGTAATAGGGAAAGCTAGTCCATGCACACAAATCAGCCCAGGGCACTAGAAGTAGTACCACGTGCATGAACTACGCTTGAGTTCAAAGCGAGCTAACAAAATACCCACAGCAGGTTCCTGCAAGGGACCATGATGTTTTTTTAAATTAATCTCAGAACTATCAGAGAAACGGGAATAATCCTGCCACTCCTAGGGATTGAATCTTAGCCAGCAGCAGCACTAACCACAATAAATTGGGTGAAATGGGAGAAGTAATGTCTACATGAAATGGTATGGGTGCCGGTCGTTCAGAAAGCAATGGCAATCTACTGAACGTAAACTTTCCAAGAGATCACAAACAGCCAACAAAAATGCTGGGGTTGACTGCGATGTCCTGTAAAGGATATGCAACAAATTTTAAATATCTGCGTGCTGAACATTGTAGTTACTGATTTGCGTTGAATTGCCGTGTCTCGTGCAAAGTGAAGTGCGATCAATGAAGGCTAAATTAAGAGTCGATGATTAATTATTTAATTGGCAAGAGAAATGGCTGGTTGGATCTGTTAACCAAAGATACTGTAAACCTGTTATAGATTTGCGTTTACCAAGGTATGGAGAATGAAACAGATAACTATACAAATATTTTGGACACTCACAGACATATAGATAGCAAGACAGACAGGCAGGCAGGCAGGCAGATCAAATATTCTGGTACTCATTTCTGTGAGTCTGGACATCTACTGACAAATAATGCTCTGGTATTGGGCTGATCCAAGGAATCATTACCTTCGGGTTAGCAAGGCGGGTTAGCCGCACTTTCAGGTATAGACTCACCCCCAACCCCAATCATAGGCCGCAAATTTAGAGACCGGGGGGACGCAGTATGTAGATTTGGGACTTTCATGACTCCCATACAACAAGCGATTTGATCCCTCAGGACAGGACCAGAAACTCTTGTAGCAATCTTTGCTGTGTCTCACCAGGATTGAGGTCTTGTTTTGTGGCTTCTGCGTTGCTTTACACGAAGAACTGCGTGTTCCCATTAAAGCACCACTCCTTAGGAAACCACGTAGAACTGATTTAGTCCGAAAGGTGGGCTTCAGATATGCTCCAGATAAACTGATATGGTGTTTAAATAACGAAGACACAAACATTAGATTGCACGATTTATTCCCTGGCATATTTCGCTGCATCTCGTCAGGTACATACTGCAGAATTCACACAACAAAAAGTAAAATAACTAGATAAATCCTTCAAGCTGAAATATACACATGTTCGCACAGTAATGTCAATTGTCTACCACGGTAATTTTAAACTGACTAACATGTCTTTCTGTTTGCACAAAATTGGCCTATGTAGATTGATCATTATGGCTTCTGCAAACTTTAACAAGCGACTATTTTGTGTGTTGAACACCACACGGAAGACACTGTCTCTGTCAATCACATGACCGGTTTCCAACACGTGCCTACCAATTGATGACGCGGGAATCTTCCGGTGTGTCGGCCTCCCTGTGCTCCCATCGCCTGTGTGTAGTAACATGTCGACCCATTGAGGTATGTGTTCACCCACCCTCGTGTGTAACTGTCGCTCTGTTCTACCGATGTAAGTGGCCTGCACCTACATATAAATTGGTAAATACAATTACATTTGGCTTACACAGCGATCAGTTCTTTAACTGCTGGCTTGGGAATAGGTGTGGTTCTGTACCTAATAACTGGAGTTGCAGCATACTATTGTTTGTGTCTTCGTTATTTAAATTCGCTACGGGGAAACATTGTTTTGAATTTCTGATACGGTGTTGTTGGGTTTGACATTATTTTTTTTCGCGTTCCTTATTTTGAACTCAAGCACGTGCTAATACATCTAGTGCACTGGATGATTGTTGCGTGTGGATTACCTTTCCGTATTTCCAGTGTCTTTTGCCATAAATGGAACCCACTTCGACTTTTGTGGTACTTGTAATTTACGTCCACAATTCAAGGACAAGAAGTCAGCATATTAGTCCACCTTGCCGATGTAGGGGTCGAACCAGCTACCTCGGCACTAGCACACCGGAAGTTTAACAGCCAGTGCCATTTTCCATTCGGCCATGCAGACCTCCGAGTTTGACAATGAAGCCAGGTGTTCTGTCGTGGCATCCGTTATTCCCTCTGGTACACGACATACCATGGGAGTTTAAACCACATTCTCACGCAGTAGGATTCCCATTCGACAGGTATTTAAACTTACTTGCCATTTCACACGCGGTGAACATTAGAACCCACTTGTCACGTTAGTGGAGAACAGCCTGCTCCGTGGCGAAGTGGTTACGGACGCGGTTCGTGATCCCGCATACCCACGTTCGAAACACAGCTGCGCGCGATTTTGGCACCAGACCGCGTTGCGTTTTTTTTTTTTAAACAAAATGGTAAATGGCAAACTACTCAACGTAAACTTGCCAAGAGATCACAATAGCGAAAACAATGCTGGTGTTGACTGCAACGTCTTGTAAAGGATATGCAACTAACTTTTTATCTAGTAGAGAACACCTTCAAATGACATTCACCCATGGTGTATGGAGGAGTCTGATGAGTGCAAGAGAATCTATCACCTCATCGTTTATGTTCATTACATCTCTCGAGACCATCAACCCTGAGATCCTCAAGCCAGTTCCGTTCAAGCCTATAATGCTCATTTATCCCTAGTTTAGAAGAGGGAAGGGTGGGGGGGGGGGGGGGAATCGTTTAACGTTAATTTTCACAAAGATATGAGCGTGGGGGGTTCAGAAAACAATGGCAATCCACTGATCAAAAAATTGGATAGAAAATCCCAAATGTTGTTTGTTGTTTGCCCATCAAGAATGATGATGACCATTCATTTCATCCAGTGGGGTTGAAGGTGTGGAGCCGTGGGTTCTAAGATGGCTGATAAGGCCTATTTTGGCTCGAAATGTTCTTTGACAATGTGGGCAAGGAATGCTTGACGTCTCTGGAGGAGGATTTCCTGCAGTGGTTTTTCTGTCCTGCCTTTTCTTCACAGCTTTTACAGTCCTGGTTGCCTCACATATGACTGCACTTTTGCGTAATGATGCACGCCACGAATTTCGGTCTCTGGCTGCAGCCTCCCAGGTGTCATGATGAATTCCAAAAGCATTCAGTGAAATTTTCAGAGTGTCTTTAAAGCGTTTCCTCTGGCCAACCTTGGGAGCGTTTACCACAACGCAGTTCGCTGTAAAAAATTCGTTTAGGGAGCCTGTGATCTGGCATGCGAGTCAAGTGACCAGCCCAACGAATCTGATTCTTCATCAGTAGAGTGTGGATACTGGGCATGGATGCTCTTTCTAGGACTTCAGTGTCTGGAATCTTGTCTTGCCATTTAATCTTCAGTAGCTTCCTTAGGCAGACTGTGTGGAAGTGGTTTAATTTCCTAGCGTGTCGCTGATAAACAGTCCAGGTTTCACAAGCATATAGCAGTGTGGATAATACAACTGCTTTGTAGACTTTTAGCTTTGTTTGCAGGCTTATTCCAGTTCTGTCCCATACATTCTTGTACAGTCTGCCAAAGGCCGCACTGGCCTTGGAGATTCTTGCATTCACTTCGTCATCAATTGTGGCAGCTTGTGACACAGTGCTGCCAAGATAGGTGAATTTGTCCACAACACTTAGTCTATGATCATTCACTTTGATATTCGGCACAGTGTGATTATTCCCTGGAGCTGGCTGGTACATAACTACAGTCTTCTCCAAGTTGATATTGAACCCAAAGTTGGCACAGGCATGTGAGAAAGCTGAAACATTATGTTGCATGTCCGCCTCTGAGTTGGCGTATAGAGCGCAATCATCAGCAAACAGGAGCTCTCTGACGGTGTCGCTGTTGATATATGACGTTGGATGAAGAATGACTTGCGCGATGACTTGGATTAAAGTGAGGAAGAGTTGCGCAATTCGGCGACCTCACTCTCTCGCCTGAGTCCATCTGAGTCCAGTGGCAAGACAAGTCGAGACGACTGGAGACGAATACAGGTGCAGTGGATGACCAGAGCGCTCTACGTGCCTTGCCATGCTCATTACGTTCCACAACGCTTTGTAGGTAAACGCCGTCTTGCCCGTTGAATCAGGAATGATTTCTTCCGCGCAGTCTGCCGGATCCTGTCTTCACATGCTGGGTAGGCATATCCCTAGTTTACCTCTTGGTTTGACACCAAATCGGATACCCATGCCTGGTTTAGCCAGCCTCTCACAGCTGTTGCCCTGGGGGGTGGCCGCTGTCGCATGCTGACAGCTACTAGGAGCCACAGGCACGAGCTGGGTGTCAGGCTTGGACCAGTGGGGGATGGGTCCTGAAAAGGACATGAGAGTCATCCTTACCAAAGGTGCTACCAATGCCTGACACCCCGTACCCCCCCCCCCCCCCCCCCCCCCCCCAAATCCACTGATCAAAAATTGCATAGAAAATCCCAAATAGCTAATACATGGTGGAGTCATGTCTACAGGACATGCAGCTAGCTTGTTCTAACATAGATAAGGGCGCATGGCAGACGTCTTGCATGGGGGTTCCATAAAGTCAGCACAGGGCCCGCTGGTGAGCTCAGGCACAGAGAATTTCTTTCCAAGCAACACAGCGACTTTACATGTTACCTCTGCCTGTGACCAAAATCACCACACTACGGATGTGTATTTAGCCGCTGTGAAACTAATGCGCTTACGGTTTTACGTGGTGATTAGTTCCTCTCTTTGTCATCAAATGCGAAATCTGGGGCTGAAAGAGTTAAACAGCCTGTGGATGTGTGTATGTGTGTGTGTGGGAGTGCGTGTGCGTGCCTGCGTGCGTGCGTGCGTGTGTGTGTGTGTATGTGTGTGTGTGTGTGTGCGTGTGACTTAGTATTACATGTTCAATGTTGTTGTAGGGTAAATTAAGAGAACAAATACCTTGGTATTCTCATTCTGCACGTTTATCTTTCTCTTATTTGTAACATTTACTACGTGGGTATTTCAAGTTTACCATTTCAATGCCCCAGTAAAGAAAGCAACCACGCTGTTATATTGAAAGTAGTCTATACAGGATGACCGTACCCTGATTGGTGGCTTATCTCCAGGTTTACAATTACAATTCACAAACAGGCCGATGTGTGGTATATATACACAAATAGGCGTGTAAGGTGAATTGAGACTTTGTATAAGTGGAAATTGCGCACACCTCCCCCCTTTCCCCCTCAACAATAACTCTCACAATCGACTATATGCCCCCCCCCCCCCACGTGCGATGATCATGTATTTTTCAGACCACATTAACTACATCACTATTGGATAGCCACAATATTTATACAATTTAAAGATATTCAGATTAATTTACACTATGCATAGAGCGCAAAATTATTTCTTTATTTTTAAATATCCACATTAGTTACATCATTTCTAGATATCCACATTAATTACATCATTTCTAGATAGCCGCATCAATTACCTCATGTCAAGATATCCGCATTAATTACGAGGGGAAGTCAATAAGTATGTCACAAATGGCTGTAGAAAAATAATTAAATGTGATAACAACTTGAAACCAGTTTATTTTTATACATACATTGTACCTTTATTTCTCAACATAATTTCCACCAACATTGATTCACATATTCCATCGTTTTATCAGTCCTCCCAAACCGGCTGCATAAAACTGCGTGCTCTGTTATCTAAACCACGTTTTCACTTCGCATTCAACTTCGGCGTCATTCGCGAAATGTTTCCCGCCAAGGTGGGTTTTCAGTGGACAAAAAAGGTGGAATTCGCTAGGGGCTGAGTCGAGGCTGTAAGGTGGATGTTCCAGAACTTCCCGCCGTAGTTGGTTAATTTTCTCCTGAGTTAATCGAGCCGTATGTGGTTAGGCATTGTCATGAAGAAGCAACACTCCTCTAGTCAGCAGTTCTGGACGTTTTGCATCATGAAGCATCGATAGAACTTCACAGCACGATTAAGAATTCACATTGTCACCTTTCCTCTTGAAATTGGTTAAAAGCACCCCTTGACAATCCAAGAGCACTGTCAACATAACCTTCCCTGCTGATGGCGTAACCTTGAATTTGTGTACACAAGGCGAAGAAGGATGTTTCCATTGCATTGAAGCACGCTTTTATTGGGACTTCTGCGTCATATAGTAATGTTGAATATACATAACATTTCACTATTCTCATTCTTAATGCGTTGTTATCTCTCTATATGTTAATACTGATTTCATATTGTTGAAAATATTGTTGGCCATTCCTAGTTCTTGTTTATTTCTGTTTCACTTCTTGCCATCATATGTTATTACATGTCCAAGTTAGGAGAAGCCTGCTACGTGTTCTAGTATTTCCCCGTTTAATGTGATGTTCATTGATGACCTCTCCTCTGCATTGCTAATTGCTATAGTTTTTTTTTTTTTTTAAATATTAATAACTGAGCCACTTTCTGCACTATGTCTGTGTACTTGTTCAACTAGGTTTTGTAACTCTTGCTGGCTTTCTGCTAATAACAATTTATCATCAGCATACCTAACATGCGTTATGATTCTCACATTGATGAGTTGAGACAGTTCTTCAATTTCTTTCTGTGAATAAGTTGAAGGGGATTGAGGACAACATGCATCCCTGCGGACCACCTCTTTTTATCTCTATGAGCGAAGAATTATTGTTTTCATAACTTATTGTCGCCACTTGTTCCCAGTACAGTTTATTAATAAGTCTGGTGTCCTTTCCGTCTACTGCTTTATCTTGAAGGCATGTAATTAATTGTTAATGCTGTACTCTGTCTCAAGCTTTCTTGTAGTCTACAAAAAAACATACATAAATATTTTTCAGACAACATCCTCAAAATGAATATGACTTCTCTGGTGTCGTTGTTTTTCCGGAACCCAAATTGTTCTTTAGTTACTTCCTCGTCTAGTTTATTTTGATATCTTTCTTGAATGACCTCGAGCTTAAATGGCTCATTGTGCTGACTGACTATATTGGGTAACAGAATGCGTCTTGGAAAGTACTGTCCGCATCATCCACAGAGTTCCAATTGATCTATGATATATGGGTCAAGATTTCTAGGGCATGTAATTAAGTTCTTTACTTTTATTTTTTACACTAATAGCAATATTTCTAGGGATCTACGATAGTATCAGTAAGTCAGCTTAATTACACTATATCTATACAAATAAAATGAGTTAAGACTGCAGTTAAACTGAAGAAATGTAAACAATATAAAAATACGAAGTGTAGTGTAGCTTAACAAAATATAATTATGGAAAACAGATGACGTTTCTGTTATAAACCTTCATCAGCAAACAACAAGAAGATAACACATTAACAACATATAAGCAAAAGAGATGACAACCACAGTGATTGCATTAAAGCCAAATAAGCAGGATGAAAAACAGAAATGAAACAAAAAAAATATGCGGTACTTGTCTCGTGACTCCCTGAATATGAAATCGTAACTGTGCCATTTGTTCTGCCTGACCTGTTGCCATGGGTGAGAGGTCACAGATGTTTATGTCTGTTGGTTGTTAATGGGCGTAAACCTAAAACAGCGAAAGGTGTACACAATTATTATGATTTATACAAGAGGTTTTTCTTATTGTTCGGACAGAGGAGCGCAATTTGGAATGTACACGCCTTAGTGTAGTGCGAGTAAATACAACCAAAAGACTAAATTTCGTGGCAGGGCAGGCCAGGCCCTAAGCCATAGTCGGCAACTGGTCTAGGATGGAATCTCCGACAGTCGGGCAGTTAGATCACTGCTTTGCTTAGTTTTGACGGTATGTGATACAAACACGATTGTGCTAATTAGACAAAGACACGGTTTGATTCACTCCGCAAATTAACGATAACACTTAATAAACAGCCCCAACCAGGAACATGAAAACATGAATGCAAGAGACACGCAGGACAAATAAATCTGGTTAAACATGTTATGCATAATTTCATATATATATTCTATACCGTACCTAGTTAGTTGGTTAGTTAGTTAGTTAGTTAGTTAGTTAGTTAGTTAGTTAGTTAGTTAGTTAGTTAGTCGACAGATCATCCTCATTGCACATCGAACCATTCAGTCCATAAGTGCTCGGATCCCATCCTCAGCAAATCCCGCAGGGTGTAGCGGCTAACGACACCAGTTCTGTGGTGGTTTATCAATCTTCTTTGACGTCCTGCTTAGTGTTCTTGTTTGGCCACCCCTCTTTTAATTTGCTGTTCTCGCAGTCTGACCATGGTTGTAGATTCACAGTCATCACTTGGTTCTTGAAAAAGTCTTACTTTTCGTAGAGCATTCAGAATGTCAGCCTGGTCCATGGCGCGTCCGCCCTCCACAGTAGCCTTACCTGCGAGCTTGTCATCCCGCTCATTTCCTTGTACTCCCGCGTGCCCTGGCACGAAGATGAAACTAATCTTTGCCGGCCGAGACCTCCAGAGACAGCAATCACTCTCTTCAGATCCATCCCATCTCTATCCTCTTGAGCATGCTCATTGAGTCACTAAGGAAACATGCCCTAGTGAATGTCTGTGTCTCGAGCCTTGTTATTGCTTTACTTACTGTCATGACTTCCATAGTCAGCTACTTGTGGTCTCAACAAAAGCACCAGAGTCCTTCTTCACAATTCTTCCTTCGGCCTGAGCCATAAAGGCCCATGAGATTCTCACATGTCGGCGACCGACCCATCTGTGTAGATGACAGCATCACCGCCTAACGAATTCTCGAAAATCAACGCTTGTATTTCCTCCTCCACATAAGCCGGATTTTCTTGTCTGCATTTTCTGTCTAGTTGGATGCAAACTGAAAAATACGTTCAGAAATCTGATGGCACATGTACCCACTCCTCGCCAGGTTCTAAGTCCTCCACTGAACACACCTGTTGAAGAATGTCTTCGGCTTGACCAATCCACGACCTTCCTCTTTTTAACCTGCTGCCCTTCACCTTCTTAATTTTACTATGCAGTTGATGTTGTGTGTTTGCGTTAACTCTGATGTAGGCACGTGCTTGCAAATTTGTATTCTGTCTTCAATGGTTGGAAAATCAAGAAGGTAGCGCATCGCCCTGCGTGCTATATCTCTTGTACATCCAAGAATGATGCGCACAGCTTCGTTCTGTATCCTTTCCATCCTTTCTATCTGCTTACAGCTGAGAGTCAGGATCGCCATTTGCACACTCAATAACAGACATGGCCTGCCCCTCGTATAGAAGGCATAGATGGCGCTGATCACAGTTTGCTGCCGCCATCACCCGCATCGCATCCAAACCTCGCTTGGCCTTTGTAATCATCGTACCTATACCTTTGTTATACCTTACCTATGTTCATATACCAGTGTGTGCTGCTAACTTGGCTGAACACGTGTCGGATACATATGTGATTGATGGCTCAACCCCACAGAGATAAATGATGAAACATCATTTTTCCCAATGTGATCCTGCCCGTTTAATTAATTTAGCTGTACTGACTCAATTGTTGAGACCAGAAATAGAGTTTTAGAGAACCAAGGAATACCTTTAGGAAATACTGAAAAGTTGTACTCCCTTTTATACCCAATTTATTCCTTAAGTGGTTCCTTGCCTCTCCTCTACCAACTAATTAATTCTATCTAGTGTAATTTAAAACAGTTTGTTTATGACAAGTAAAATACAATCAATACATGACATGACCTCAGTTTTTATGATTTAATAAACACAAATATGGATTTTGTAAATTGCATTCAAAATTACAATTTCCTGTCATAAAATAAGGACATATACATATACATTAAATATTACAGACTTGATGTGCCCATGATAAGGTAGATATTAACAGTTTAGATTTTCGCAGTGCGTAAGCTCAT
>JACEFZ010004542.1:0-49884 GCA_014155875.1 Cepaea nemoralis
GGGATTCCAACTCTCCCCCCTCCTCCTTTCCTGTGAAGGGTAGTTTCATCTGTCAATCAAATGGACCGAGGCCCCGCCACGCCTGAAACAATGAAACATGCTTTGGCGGCAATGCAGTTGCGTCATTACATTCCAATAGGCTATTAACACCTGCCTTCCTGGGTTGCTGGCAATAGTGTGTCAGCCATGTGTTCCTATTTTGCCGCTGTATTGCCGTGAGGTGTCAAGTATCTGGTCCTAATTGCTCCTTTGTGGTGGCAATTACAGACGTTGTCCCGTCTCCCCAATGTCTGGACTTATAGATAGGTGTTAGGCCTGCATTATATTGCCGTCTTTGGATCACACGGGGTTTTTCCCTGAGTAGCACTGCCGTGTATTTCAGACGGGTCTGGCTGACCCTCTTATCTCCCCTTCTACTGACAACAATGAGTTTTCAACCTTTGATAGCACCGCCGCCGCCTGGTGCCGTGGTGTCTGTGTGTTACGTTTGATCTTGCCATCAAAGCTTTCTCAGACCTAGCATTACAGAAATGATGGGGCGTGCGTGGTCAAAATGTATTTTTCTCTTGTTTTCAATCTTATTGCATTTCTATCAGGTTCTGGTGAACGTTTATGCTTTTAGAGAATGATAGAAAAATATTGTGGGCTCTTTAATTCCTTTTTCACTTGTGTCATTCGGATGCTGCCGGGCTGTCCCGCCACAATCAGGTCTTAGTCAGGTACGACTGAGCTACCGTATGACAGTAGACGGTACTACCTGCTTTCTGTTAGCGCTGAATGCTCGGCGGCGCTTACAAAACCCGACACCCCACATTGTGCCAACGGCTTCGGGCGGAAGAGCACAATTGGGAGGATACAAGCCTTATCCTGGTGCTAGGAAATGCAATCTAAAGACAAAATTATATGGCGGGCAGACCAGGCCCTAAGTCTTGGTTAGCAGCTGGTCTAGGATCAAAGCTCCGACAGGCGGCCAGTTAGAGCATTGCTTTGCTGATCCGGCAGCTTCTGCAGCTTGTCTTGTTACAGATTTAGAGGTGTTACCTTTCCTCTTGAGTAAACTAGGCAGGCCGAGAGGGATCATGCTGCACGGGCAACACATGATCTCTATATTTTAGCCCAGGCTTTGTGCTATCGAGAGGCAATAACTCTATCCCTCGTACTAACCGGTCTGAGAATCAAAGCAAGAGGCAACATTTGTGGGTTATAAGTCCTTGTCAATTGGCGTAGACATGGGAAGCCAAGGGTTGCCTCTGACGGTTGGGAGGCACCTACAGGTGTCACTGATCAGCTACCGCCCGCCTCAAGCTGGGCATCCCCCGGCCAATTGGGTGCTGATCCGCCACAGCCTGCCTGCTTCAATGGGTGCATGGGGTTGAGAAAAGATCCGAATCGTAGGCTGTGAAACCAATGCACCAGGCACTAATAAAAAAGAAAAATAGAAGCCTCAAGCTACGGCTTGCAACCTGGAACGTAAGAACTATGTGTTCAGGATTTTCCACTGACTTGGAGAATATTAACGATGTGAGAAACAAGGCTGCGATTGATGCCGCATTCAATCGTCTTTACATTGATATTGCTGGCCTGCAGGAGACTCACCTTGCTGAGGAAGGGTCACTCAGGGAAAACAATTACACTCTTTTTTGGAAGGGTAGAGGGCAGGCACACAAAAAGCAACACGGTGTGGGCTTAGCAGTGAAGAATTCGCTACTAGGAATGATTGAAATTCCAGCTGTAGGTAATACAAGACTATTATCCCTGCACTTGGCAACCTCTTGTGGTTTTGCCACCGATATTACTGCATATGCACCGACACTTGCTTCCTCTGATGGTGTGAAGGATTCGTTCTACGAGTAGATAGACTCTATGATCAAGGCAGTTCCAAAATACAACTACATTTTTATGCTCGGTGATTTAAATGCTGGTGTAGGCAAGGACTCGAGTTCATGGTCAGAGTGCCTTGGAAAACACAACACCGGTCGCATGAATGAAAATGGGCAAAGGCTGCTGGAACATTGCATCAGAAATGACCAATGTAATACAAACTACTTTTTTAAAACAAAAGAGCTGCATAAGGTCACATGGAAACATCCAAGATCCGGCCATTGGCATCAGCTGGACTTTCCCATCACACGGAGACAAAATCTGAACCATATATCATTGACTCGAAGTTACCACAGTGCTGACTGTGATACGGATCATTCTTTGGTTGTTACAAGAGTTAGACTGAGACTAAAGAGAATCTACACAGCTAAACATAAATCTTTCCCCAGGATTAATATTATTAACACTCACGATCCTGAAAAGTGCTTTGGGTTTCAACAGCAACTCGAAGACGCGTTCACTGATACATCAGAAAATTGTACAGTAAGTGAAAAGTGGGGTAGACTTAAGGCAACACTTTATAAAACTGCCGTAGGAGTTTACGGCACTGTGGATCATAAGAGGCAGGACTGGTTTGCTGCAAACAGCCAGATACTGCAGCCCTTGATTGATAAAAAGAAGATATCTTTCCTAAGAAACAAGGAAAGAACAACTCGTAACTTTCTCAGTGAGCTGACGCAAGCTAGGAAGGCTGTGCTAAAGGCTGCCAGGCAGTGTGCAAATGACTATTGGATCAGATTATGTGAGTCCATTCAAATCGCAAGTGATAAGAGAAACATCAGAAGCATGTATGAAGGGATCAAGAAAGCCTGTTGTGCAATGATCAAAAGAAGTCCACCACTGAGAACCTTGACTGGAGAAATCACCACTGATAAGAATCAACAGATGGATAGATGGGTAGAGCACTATTTAGAGCTTTACTCAAGTGAGACCAAACTAGCGGATGATGCCCTCAAGGCCATAGAGGCCCTGCCAACTCTTGACCACCTGGACACACTTCCTACCATAACAGAAGTTAAGTGTGCTATAAAGTAATCTGGCAATGCTCCAGGTAAGGATAGGATTCAAATAGAGGTAATCAGGATAGGGCAAGAAACACTCACTCTACAGATGCACCGTCTAATAAAGCTTTGCTGGCGAGAAGGACAAGTCCCACGGGATTTCAATGATTCAAGCGTCATAACACTGTACAAGAAGAACAAGGGCGATCGAAGCGACTGTAACAACTATAGGTATATTTTACTTCTGTGTACTGTTGGGAAAGTATTTGTCAGAATTGTTCTGCGCAGACTTCAAGTCCTAGGAGATCAAGTCTACCACGAATCCCAGTACGGCTTCCGACGGAACCGGTCTACCATTGATATCATATTCTCATTGCGACAAATGCAAGAAAAATGCCGGGAACAAAGTCAACCACTGTTTTTTGCCTTCATCGACCTCACAAAGGCATTCGATTTGCTCAGTCGTGAGGGTCTGTTCAAGGCATTAAAGAAGATTGGCTGCCCACCAACTCTTCTGTCCATTTTGGAATCGTTCCACACAGGCATGACAGGTATAATCAAGTTTGATGGTGCAACTTCAGAAGAGTTTTAAATCAAGAGTGGAGTTAAGCAAGGTTGTGTACTACCCCCACCCTCTTTGGGATTTACTTTTCACTTCTGCTGAAATATGCCTTTCGTGACCAGGATGGTGGTATATACATTCACTCACGCTCAGATGGCGGCCTCTATAATGCTCAGAGATTGAAGGCTAAGACCACAATTAGGAGAGTACTAATCAGAGAGTTGCTTTTTGCTGATAATGCTGCAACAACGACCCACTCTGAGGAAGAATTACAACATCCACTATCTGCAATCCCCAATGCTTGTTCTAAATTTGGTTTAACAATTAACAAAAAAAATATACAGATTATGTCACAATGTGCACATGGTGTACCATCAATGTTTGTTGACGACGCGAAACTGGAGATAGTAGACTATTTTATATATCTAGGATCAGAGGTAAATAGCAAATTATCCCTCGATCAGGAAATCAACATCAGGATTGGTAAGGCAGCAACAACAATGAACATGTTACCAAAAAGGGTCACAATGGGATTATGGCTGACAACATCAGTTCTGGTATATCAGTTATCAGTTATAAGTTGGGGTATCGTCATTGCACTCCGGACAGTTCCATAGGTGCCAAGATCCTCCCGCCAGCATATGCATCAGCGTCCGGTGGCTAATAGTGTCAGTTCTGTGTTGGTTGACTATGCCCCTCGTTTTCCAGATGTACCTCTCGTGTATGGCCGTGCCAATTCTTACTCTCAAGTCTCATATCGTGGACAACGATGTGTATTCACTGACGTCAAAGTCCTCTGTTCTCGCCATATCTTTGAGGACATTAATAACATCGGCGCGAACCATGCTCTGGCCATCTGCAGGGGATGCAGTGCCAGCCAGTTTATCAGCTCGTTTGTTTCCCTCGACTCCCGCATGGCTCGGGACGAAGATGAAGGTGACCTCACGGACAACGGAATTTCGCAGCGAATCAGTCCACTGTCTACGCACAGATCCTGCATCGACCTTCTGAATCATGCTCATTGAATCACTTAGTACACACACGTTGGTATAATGCTGTGATTCTAGCCATATAAAACCCTGTGTTACTGCCATCACTTCCATCCTCATGTTGCTCGTGGTCATGGAGAAGGCGCCACTGGATTCTTGAACGGTTCGGCCCGCTGAACGGGCTGTAAATGCCTACCCACTTCTCTGCTGCTTTACAACAGATCCATCTGTATAGATGAGCACTTCGGGGTTGTCTGAGTGTTCATAGATGAGCCAGTTAATCTCTGTATTGACAGCGGCAGTGCTCTGTTCTCTGCACCATCTGTCAAGTGTGATAATGCAGGAGAAGGTGCACTTAAAAGCCATTCCTTGCCGGGGTTGATACCGGTAGGACTACAGACCTGTCTGATGACATCTTCCGCCCAACCCATCCATGATATGCCCCTCTTTAGCCTGTTTCCCTTTTCTCTGAATATATCCTCATGCAACGGGTGCTGCTCATCTGCACTTACTTATGTATGCGTATTTACGTATGCACGGGCTCTCCAGAAATTGATCCTGTGGTTCATGGTGGGGAAGTAAAGGAGGTAACTCATTGCTACACTGCTGGTGTCTCTCTTGCATTCCAAAATGATGCGCAAGGCTTCGTTTTGTACCTTTTCAAGTCTTCCAATCTGTGGAGGGCTGACAGTGAGGATGGCCAGGGCATACTCGATTGGTGAAAGTACCAATACTTGGAATAGAAGTATTAACAGTCTTTGCTCAATATTGGCAGTTGCCATGACTCTCATTGCTGGCAAACCTTTTCGAGCTTTCGTTAGTTCTGGTATATAAAAAAAATGGGATCATGTGCGGGTACAACAGTTCTGGTATCAACACAGTGGGATCATGGCTGGCACAACAGTTCTGTTATACACACAAATGCGATTATGACTGATGCAATAGTTCTGATTTACACGCAATGGGATGCTAGAAAATGTTGCAGTTCTATTTAATAGAGACTGGGATCTTTGCTGTTGTCACGGGAATCGTGTTTATGCTGAAATCTATCAGTTGGAAGTACCTTCGGTGGCATAGTCGATAACGCTCCTACTTGTCAAGACAGTGGTCAACGTTCATCATCAGAAAATTCATGATTATATGTTGTTATATGTTATGTTATATTAGATATGTTATGTTATATTGTCACGACCGACATCCCCGCACTGTGGGTATTCTCAAACGTGCTCTGTCCTCCAATGCAACAGCCATCTCACATTATCTTTTCTCACTGTTCTTATTAGGAGGTGGTTATATTGTCTCCTCTCTCCCCCTCCAAGACAGCAATGCCGTACGTGTCCACTACACTCCTAATCCGTGTCTGGAACTAGCGTTAGAGACTCATGGCTATCGACCAGCTGGGTCCGTACTGCATTGACGATATCGGCCCTGCCCATGCTTCTTCCTGCGTGTATGCGATGTGTTTGCCAGATGGTCCGCGGTGTTAGTTTCCCATCAGTACGGCTCTGTGGCCGACCCAGTTTCATAAAAACATCATTGTCATCATCATCTTCCACCTTTGCCGTCAAGCGTCGAGGGAGGGGCCGGGGTGGAGGTTTGTGGCGGAGAAATAATGTGTTTTCCAGCCCCCCGATGGATGACACTGGATATTGTAGATCTATGTGATTGTACAATGTCTTTGATATCAATAAATTTTCTGTTCCGTCGTCCTTTGTCCTCTTGCTCTTGTAGCAGATCTTCTTTGATGTACAGCCAGAAGTTTATGGTGTAGCATTCTAACGAGATTGCCAAATTATTTGACCGTATCTCTTTCAATATACGTGGCACAATGTGTTGATCTTAAACTGTCTGATAACAACATTTCTTATTTGGTCTCGGATAGTTGAGTTAGCAGCTCTCCTCAATCATATCATCTCGCAGGTGTTGATTTTTCGTAAGTGTGATTTAGACAATGTTCATGTTTGACACTGTTATCGTAGGCTTGGTGTGAATATATGCTATTTATTATCTGTATTTTTGCAGACATAGGTATGTTTGGAATTTTAAGTATTGGCGGTAGTTGATATATTGTTTTTTGACATCGGATTTCGATTTGTCTGTCTATTCTGCCATCTTCTGTGATCATACTTCCAAGATATTTGAATTCTTTAACTTGTTTCAGAAATGTGCTATGTATCTGTACGCTTAGAGGACTAACTTGCAATACTCCAGTTTTGGCTGTATTTATATTCGTATTGTATCTGCTGCATGTTGAACTCAACTTATAAATTTGTTTCTGCAGTATGCCCTCGTAGCTATGAAATAAGCACTGATCGTCTGCAAATAAAAGTTCATTTATTGTGGGTGAATCTCTTATTTTTCTCCGTAACCCCGAATACTCTCGTGTTGTGACTTGAGCGCACGAAAATTTGTAGCGTTTGGAGTCGCTCAGTGACTTATGAGAGTATGGAGCCGGTCGCTCAGAAAGCAATGGCAAACTACTGAGCGTAATCTTGCCAAGAAATCAACAATCAGCTGAAAGATGCTGATGTTGACAACGATGTCCTGTAAAGGATATGCAAAACATTTTTTTGAATCTCTTATTTCATATGAAGTAAATGGCTCACAATTTTCTGAATATGTTTTTTCAAGGCTTGCTTCTTTAGATATTATGTCTATGCAGATATTAAACGGCAGAGGAGAGAGCATACACGTTTGTGTCTTTCCATTATTGACTGTGAATATATCTGAAATACATTGTTGTGTTCTTCATGCATTTTGACTAGAGTGGTACATAGCTGTTTTCTAGCAATTATTCTTGTATCCCGAGGTCTTCAGTAAAACAGTTGTCATAATGTGCCGTGAATTGTCTGTAAAGGAAAGGCAACAAGAAAGGGAACTATTCACTTCATACGTCGACGCATAGGATATGGTAACGCCAAAAAGTGGACACATAAACATTAATATCTGCAATGGGAATTTCTAATTCATCTTTGAAAGTGAATTAGACCTAATATGAGGGGTGTCGCTGTGCAATGAAAGCGTATGTTTAGAAACCAAACCATTTACTTCAAGGTTTTGATAATTTCTACACTGGCATCTTTATTTACACTCCGATGACTTGATACGATGGTGCTAGATGTGTTGGTCATGGACATTAAAATGTTTAACACTTCAATTCACTAGTAACCTCTTCGCTGAAGATTGTACTATTAACACGCGGACGTATTTCTCACTCATTTGGAGAGTGGAGTTTGCTGGAGGAGTTTTATCCATGGATTTTCCAGTTTTCCATTCCATTTTTCCATTGCCCCTACCCGTTCAACCTCGTAAGAAAAGGTATAATTAGGGCCTCAAATTAATAATCCGTTGATCCAATCAGCCACATTTGTGCGCCATGTATTTTCATGTCGATTCGTAAAAACATAATGTAAACTTGGATGCTACTGAAACAACATGTGGCTGACGACACTCGAAGAACACAGGCCACAAGCTGACCAGAACACAAACACAAACTGCAGACTGTATCATGTTTATTTCATGCTTCATCGGGAGGGGGGGGGGGGGTGTCCATACATAATTCAGTGAGAGACTGATACAGACACACGTTTAGATGTTAATAAGGCAAGTGTTACATTACCGTTACTAATGTATTTAAACTATATGCACGGGGTGTGGTCTTAGAGTATACGAAAATCGTCTTTGATTGGAAGCTACAATCATCAAGTTCATTAAAAATAAAAATAAAACAAAAACACATGCTGCATTCATTGCCGTGTGAGTGTCTAATGTCCTTGAGTGTTGATTAAAGAATTCAGTACGAGGCTGTTCAAAACACATGTTGATTAGAGAATTCAGTTTGAGGCTGACAAAGTCACATTTTGATTAGAAAAATCAGTTTGAGGCTGATACAAGTTGATTAGAGAATTCAGATTGAGGCTGATATAGTCAGACGTTGATTAGAGAATTCAGATTGAGGCTGATATAGTCACATGATTATATAGTAATATATCTTGTGTTAAATTATCAAAATAAATAAAGAATTAGTTGCATATCTTTTACAGGACGTCGTAGTCAATCCCTAGCATGTTTATTTTTTGGCTGTTTGTGATTGCTTGGAAAATTTATTTTCAGTAGCTTCCTATTACTTTTTGAAAGATTAGATTGTGCGATTATACTGTGGTTACTCTACTGTGACTGTTGTGGCTAATATGCTTTGGCTACTCTATTGTGGCTACTGAACTGTGGTTACTGTACTGTGGTTTATGTACTGTGGTTCTGTACTGTGATTGCCGTACTGTGGTTTATGTACTGTATTTGTTGTATTATGGTTTATGTACTGTATTTGTTGTATTATGGTTTATGTACTGTATTTGTTGTATTATGGTTTATGTACTGTATTTGTTGTATTATGGTTTATGTACTGTATTTGTTGTATTATGGTTTATGTACTGTGGTGACTGTTAATGTGTCATATCTCTGATGCTAACGTATTATAACTATTGGTAACGTGTTGCATCTATTGTGTTAACGTGTCGTAACTTTTGTTAATGTGTTCTATCTCTATTATTAAAGTATTATAACTATTATTACCGTTTTGTAACTATTGTTAACGCCTTGTATCTTTGTTGTTAACGTGCTGTAACTATTGTTAACGTGTTGTGTCTCTGTTGTTAACTTAGTGTAACTATTGTTAACGTGCTGTATCTCTGTTGTTAACTTATTGTAACTATTGTTAACGTGTTATATCTATTGTATTAACGTTTTGTAACTATTGTTAACGGGTATTAACAATGTACTTAACGTATTGTTTAAGCGTTGTTTAGGTGTAAATCTGTTTTAAACGTGTTGTAGCATTGCTGTGCACTATGTTGTCACCCTGGTGGTACTCCTTTCTTTATCTATTCATAACTGCCATCTAAATATCTCATTTTAATTGTTGCCGCAAATACAAATATACCCAAACAATTGACCTTGTGCAATAACAGCGTCTGATAGCCAACACGAAAAGTTAAAGTAGAAAGATTACAAAACGCATCTTAAGACAATCAGAGATGTAAACTTTACAAGCAATGACAAACAATACTCAGATTTATATATTATGTAAGTTTAATTGAGATACTCCATGATGCAGGCATTGCTCACAAGCCCTTTACCACACGTCACATTTCTCTGCAGGATTCATCCGAGATCCCACGGGACAGTTGAAGGCGTTAGAAAACTCCTCTGAGTTCTGGAGCGTTCCGTTGACCCTAGAGATAGAACAGTAAATACGCATGCACATGACATATCCATATACTGACCGAGGTAGCCGTGGTCACTGGCTAGCATGATTGTCCGCTGATCTGATGGCCATGTGTTCGAATCTCTGAGAGTAAACTGAAATATTTTGGTATCACCTTCGAGAGGTGTTGGTCTTTTATTAAGGATCATGTGGAGGCTTTGGTGGTTAAGGCTGGTAGGGGACTCAGTGCATTGAGTGCGATGGCAGCAACAGGGGTAGATCAGAGAATGATTTACAGGCTCTTTCATCAGTGTGTAATTTCTATCATTGAGTATGATTTGGGGTTGCTGACAGTATCAAAGAGCCAGCTTGAAAGGTTGGAGCGCATACAGAATGTTACAATACGGGTAATCCTGGTGTGCACACAGAACACACCAATTATATGCATAAGACACATCCAGGCGCTACCAACAATGACGGATAGGCATAAGGTACTTCAGGCCAAATGGTATCTGAGAGTTGCCGCAGATAGGGATCACCCCCTACATGCAGCCATGTATATGGTCAAGGGTCATAGACTAAGACGAGGCGGGTCCTGGATGACACAGGCAGAAGAACTATTTATACGTCAGGTGTGTGATCTATAGACCATTAATGGTGAAAATGAGTGGGTTGAAGTTCCAGAAGACATGACGGATGGCACAATGTAATAGTAACACTGGGTCGTGAGTGCAGAGAATGGGCAGCGGGCCGCACTGGGTTTGAAGTGCAACAACCTATCCAGAGTAACACACATCAAGGTGACATGGTCATCTACACCGATGGGTCAGTGGTGAGAAACAGACGTAGTGATTGGGTTTTTATTGCAAAAACTAATGAACGTGTCTTGAAAAATGAGACTCTGACATATGAGACTACGACCTCCAGCATGAGAATGGGTTTGGAAGCAGTAACAGCGGCATTCCGTTGGTTAGAGTAGACTACTGCAACACACATTGTATTCAGTATGGATTCAAAGAGTATGCTTAGTAAGGTGGAGAAATGAATATTTCGTGTTGAATGGCTATCGTCGCTTCAGAGGTCACAGTTTGTGAGAACTGTATGGATATTTTGCCCTGGCCATGTGGGGGTGTGGGGGAATATACAGGCTGATAGGCTGGCAGGGAATGCACCTCTTGGTGGTAGATTGCCTATGGACAAGGGGGAGATTGTCGTGGGCTTGTGGGACCAGGTGGAGAAGGCGGGGGAACTGTCATCATCTTGCTCTTATCTAGGTAACTTGGGTTCATACAGGCAACAATAAATCTGCTCGCTATGAGAATCAAATATTTATTGTATATACATTTACAGTATGCGTTGACGCATATTACATATCACAGATAGTTAATCTCAAACACAGAGTTGTCATACAACATTCTAGCACACTATCTAGCCTATGTATATATATATATCTATGAATATCTATTGAGTCCCTCTCAGGCAGGCCTTGTTGCCTCTCTCAAGTCCGTCTGTTCTCTGCCGGTCTCCGCGTGTCCCAATCCGACACGGGCGGTAACTCTGTCCGAGTTCCTCGTGGACCCCGCTTTAGGCGGGCCACATCAGTGTCCACGGACCCATGGACTCGATGACCGGTGGTTCGAGAAGGCTCTAGATTACTCGGGCTCTGAGCGACTCGCTTCTCTCTCTTGGGCTGGAGTTGCAGCCCTCTAATAATATATCTAATGGTGAGACGGTGACAGGAACAGATTTAAAACTCGTATGTGGAAAGAATGAGATTGCGGGGGATTGGCATGTGTTCTGGAAGAATCACAAAACTGAGAGGGAAGACCAGGAGAACTTCAGACCAGATAGCGGTGGAAATGATTAGTAGTATGACACTTTGCTGGCTGTTGAACGAAGAGACGGAGCACGTATGAGAATGTCTTGAGTGCAGTGATGTCGGTTCTTAACTCAACTCAACTCAACTTAACTCAATCTGCTTTGATGTATTTGTACTGAACTAAGTTACTAGATCGATCCAGCCTACATGGGTACAGTAAATGGCTGGGGAAATGAAGGTCGCTGGTGTGATATTGATTACATCATCTCTGGATTGCCCATAGATCTATAACAAACATGACTTGCTCCATAAAGCCAATCCGCCTAAGTTTTGTAAAATGATCCCTGACCTACTTATACAGTGTCGATTGTACAAGTAGTTGCTACTGGTAGTGAGTGTCCTCAGCTCATTTTGCGTGAGATATTGCCTTCCCTATTACCATTGTCCCTAGCTATCAGGCGAATACTCCCCTAATTCTGAGGTATTTGTTATGTACGTTCCCATGTCAAGGGCTACAATCCAACTTTTAAGTTCCAATGACCGGCTCGAGGAAAGATCCAACTACGCCGTTGTCAGAAGAGAATGTGTTAAACCTCTCATTCATGCTGACTTCCGGTCACAGCATTATAAAATACTTGGCACCTAGAGTTGGATCTATTCATTCGGTGACCAGCTGGCACACGGGGGCTGTTGTGGTCAGTGTCATGTTTGCATTGTTTAATTGTCAGAATCGCATCCGACAACTCGTTGAGAGAATCAATTCTCAACATATTCAAGAAGGTCCAGACTTTTCAAGAAGGTCCAGACTTGATACGACTGCCTCGACACACCGAGCACATCATAATTATTCCAGCTAACTCTCATCTATAGAGAGGGACACTCAGGCGCGAAAGGCAACGAGGGAGCCTATGGTTTGGAGGGCACGCCGGTGATCGAGGAAGGAAGGGTAATGGATGGGTCAGACATCACCATCAACAGTCGGGTGTCATCACCACAATAAAGGTTGGCTGACATGTATAGCCAACAGTGTCTGCCTCTCACCTTGATTGTACATTCTGTCAGATTGCTGTCCGTTCATCTCTTGATGCTATCTTCCAACGTGTATCGTTGTCTACCTCTTGTTCCGCTGCCTTCAACCTTACCCACCCATCCAACTCTCCCCCGCCCACCACCACCACCACCAAAGTCCCACCCCTAGTGTGATTTTTAAGCACTGCTATGTCTTTCAACGTGGCCGAAATAGAAAAGAAAATGATTAAAACAAATTATTTATTAGGTTAGATTAATATAACTCTCATTGCCCTGTTATATATGGGTACCCAATATTTTATTATGTATATCCACATCTCCAGTGCCTATATTCGACTTTCTAATTGCATGTACATTGTCCAAACTTCTGTGTCATATGTAAGTGTTAAATATATACACAGCATTTGACAATTATAATTTTTAATGCTTTGTTAATCTATCTAGATGTTAATACGGATTTCATGTTGTTAAGAAAATGCTTTGGCCATTCCTATTCTCTTTTTGATTTCTGTTTCACTTCTGCTTTTTATCATTTAAACTGTCATTTACTGTCTTGGGATGTATCCACTTCGGGAATCTTTTCACCTGGTATCACCATGTCCTACAATGTATAGCCAATCTATAGTGATCTATAGACTCTTTTTGCTGCAGAATAGCAGACAGGAATTATGTCTTGTTACTATTTTGCCACTCTGACACACAAATCAGACACACACAACATCAGCCTTAAGACACATGACGATTACCAAGATAATGAAGGCTATGTGACGGTTTGTTTTCATGTAAGGAGTCTTGATTTTGCTACTGCCTACACCATAACCGTGAAGACGGGTTGCCTAAAAGCGGGTTCACCTTGAAGAGAATCCGCAGTAGCAAGTATTTGGGTATATCTTGACGTCCATACCTCAACAAGACTGAATTCATCTGTAGCTCTAGAAAGAATCCCATAGCATAGTCTGCAAGAATCAGAGTCTGTACATGTGTGCGTGATGACTGCTTGAAAACAAAGGAAACCCAATTATGTCTTCTTTTTTTAAAAAACCAGTTAACACATGACATTCTTTTTGCTTTTAATTCACTAGTTGTAATGCACATCTACATATCAATCTTCTGTATTAAAAGTTGGTATTGTTTTATACATGTACCCATGTAGTCCACTCTTGATTCTTGGAACGAATGGTGTGCGAGTGAGGGCGTGAAATAGTTCTTAACTGGGGGAAAAACAATGAATGACAAAGTCCACCGACCAGATACGTTGTTAGGTTTTCCTATATACATGAATGTTCTTCACCTTCTGTCCGTTGTCTCCCAAGTGAATTCCAGTCTCTTCTATCGGGGCCATCCCTATAGACATTTTTATAACGAGCCTTAATTTCTAGAGACTGTCGGCCAACTCTTGGGTAGGGAGTTGATTGAAATACCCAAACGGTCGGCAACAAGGAGACAAGACCTTTGGTTGACCAACACAAAGCTGGTGCCACCAGTCGATATAAGCTGGCGGAGAGGTTAAGGAGAAGAGCACCTATAGACCTGTCCGGGGTGCGATGGTGATGGTCTTTATTAATCACCAATCACAAATCACTCATGTTATGAAACTCCACTGACCACTCTTGGCTGTAGAGTGGGATAAAACATCCCTACAATTACACATGTTTGACCCCTGGCTACTGATGTGGCTACAACAACTAAACTTTCAGCTCCGATCCGTCAGGATCATCAACATGGTTCTACGGGTGCGACCATTGGTACTCTTATCTCTTCTTCTTGTTTTTCTTATTCTTCTTCTTTTTCCTCTTGTTCTTCTTGTTCTCGTTCTTCTTCTCTTGTTCTTCTTGTTCTAGTTCTTATCCCTATCCTTCCGTTCTCTATCATCCACTGGGGCATAGGTCTCCAACCAAATCATGTCATTCTGTCCTATTTTTAGATATGTCCTGTACCTCCCCCCAACCCCCTTCATGTTATGTCAATGTTATTCATGTATGTCTGTAATTATTTTCTCCAAGTGTAATTAGCTTTCCCGCTAATACACCTGCCCTGTGGTTTCCAGACAAGAGCCATGTCCTCAGGTGCCTTCCGCGTGGGTCCCATCCTGCACCAGCTTTGTGTCTTCAGCTCTTGGTTGTCTGGAGCTCAATGAGCTGTGATTCTGCTATACCATGGTAGTCCCATTATTCTGCGCAAGCACCAGTTAGTGAATGTTTATAGTTTATAGGAAATCACTTCAGTTATTCTTCATGTTTCTGACCCATGTAATATTCCCGACTATTCCCATCTCCCCCATATCATTAGTGTACAACGTATGACTGACAGCCCGGTGCAGATCTGCATGCCCACTTCCGCATTTGTCGTACTGCCCGTTCCTCGCCACACCAAACTATAAACCTGAAGATGTGTATTCTAACTATTGATGCTGATTCACTCTGTTGAAAGTCCACGTTTTGGCCGGAATACTAAGCAATATAGAAGTTCAGAAATAAAAATTTAAGAAAAATATATATGTTTTTTTTATCCATCCATCCATCATGTGCCATGCCGGTAAGCGTGGGCGGTCATGTTCTGCCATCTCACTCGATCACCAGAGTCGTGGATCAGCTCCGTGTTTCTGTCTCGACCATGCCACAAGGCCAAGCCATCCAGGTACTTTCTTCTAGGTCTTCCCCTTGGTCTGTTCCCCTCGATCTTACCAGTTGTCACCAAATTCTCCAATCCATTTCTTCTCATAACATGCCCAAAAAATTGTGACTGTCTACGTCTAATTTCTCTAATCAATTTACGATCTTCATTTGTTTCTTGAAGGACTTGTTCATTGGTCTTTCTGGCTGTCCATGGTATTCTTTGCATTTTGCTCAGAAACCACATCTCTACAGCCATCAGTTGTTTTTCAGCCTGACTGCTCATTGTCCACGCTTCACATCCATATGAAAGTACAGGTTCAATGCAGCATCTCAACACTCTTTTTCTCGTTTCAATTGACATCTTTTTATTGGTCAATATGTCAATATCTTGCTAAAGGCTACTTTTGCCATGGCGATTCTTGTTCTAATCTCTTCAAGGCATCTCCCATCAGATGTTATTACTGTTCCGAGATAATTTTTTTATAGATTATAAGAAAGCTTTAGATAGAGTACAACATGAACAACTAATTACATGCCTTCAAGATATTGGAGTAAAAAAAATGACATCAGATCTATTAGTAACTTGTACTGGGAACACGTGGCGTCTATAAGATGCGGAAATAATTATTCGTTTCCTATAGAGATAAAAAGAGGAGTACGGCGGGGATGTGTATTGTCTCCAAGCCTGTTCAACCTATACACAGAAAGCAATTTTAAACAAGTCGAACTGCCTGGACTTAACATCAGTGGACGAATCATAAACACTCTTAGTTATGCTGACGATACCGTGTTACTACCAGAAAGCGATCAAGAGTTGCAAAACCTAGTGGAACAAGTAAACAGGCAAATTGCAGAATGTGGCTTAGATATTAAAATCCTAAAAACGAAAACTATGATAATTAGCAGTGGAAAGGAAAGGTCATCAATGAACATCATAGTAAACGAGGAGATTATAGAGCAAGTAACAAGTTTCTCCTATCTTGGACCTGTAATAACAGATGATGGCAGAAGTGAAATAGAAATCAAACAGAGAATAGGAATCGCCAAAATGGCGCGGAAGACTGGATATTGAATAAGCTTCTTTGAAAGTCGACCAGAGGCACTGGAAATGTGGATATAATGAAGAAAATGTAGTTTTTCATGGAAACAAAAACAATTAAATATAGAGATTCTAGAAATACTTGGAATGAAAAGAGGGGTGATAAAAGACATAAAAAAGAGGCAAGTGAAATATTTCGGTTAAGTTAAAAGACATAAGGCTCTTATAAAAACTATACTGAAGGGCGAGCAAGAGGTAGATAACCATACAAGTGGGAAGATAACATCAAGTGATAGACGAACATCAATCTGACAGAATGTACAGTCAGGACGAGAGACAAACAGTGTTGGAGATCCACTGCAGCCAACCTTCATTGTGGAGACGGCACCTGATTGATTAAGCACTGTTGAAGGCGGGTGCGAGACCTGGGCTTATCGTTTGTCAAAGTAAGGTAAAGATTGGTTACCTATTTCTTCTTGCTTTCAGACCGACAAAATGAGATGGTCATATTGCTACAGAGACTCATAGTAGGCTACTGCGGGAATATCCTTGTTCTTTAGTCTAAAGGGGGCACGTAATGGTGGATGGATCCATTGATCGACTCTCTGACATAGCGGCTGTGCCGGTCAGCCTGTTCTCTGCTTCATCCCTCAGAAAACCCGCGAGTCCTGGCATCATGATAAACGCAACTGTATGATCTATATGCCCCTTGTGAGTTAACCAAATGCCAGCACGATAAAGTCTCAAACACGTGCTCACTAAATCAAATAGTGTGCAACTGACACTTAGCACACAATCCTCTAATGTACTATCTAATAATTTATTTACCTGAATTCATGTGGACTATGCACGTCAGTTAACATGAATAGCTCATACTCGCGGGTTCCAACAACACATTGTATCTGCCAGATAATGAAATCCAAATGTATTTATGTGCTGCTATAAACATGTAGAATTAGGAGTAGATGTATTAACTAAAATGTTGAATGATATTTACAGCAGTGGATATTTGCCGAGTGATATGCTGAAATATATATTTATAGGTATACCAAAACGACCAGGAGCTACTGAATGCAAAGACTTTCGTACAGTCAACCTCATAAACCATGTCACCAAGCTTCTACTCAGAATTATAATGAGAAGGGAAAAAAAGAAAATAAAAATGGAAGTTGATGAAGAACGGTATGGATTTGTGGAAGGAAAGAGTGCAATCAATGCAATATACACATTACGAACACTAACAGAAAGATCAATAGAGACACAGAAAGACCTATATTTGTGCTTCATAGATTATACCGAGACATTTGATAAAGTAAAACATGATGAACTAATTAAAACGTTGGGAGATATCAACACTGATGTTAAAGATATCAGAATAATAAAAAAAAACAACATAGTTACTGCAACCAAGTAGCAGCAAATAAAATGGGAAATAAAGAGGGCAATTATGAACAAATAAAGCTAGGAGTACGGCAGGATGTGTTTTGTCACCGGATCTCAGCTCCCTCTATAGCGAAGTAATAATAAGAGAGATGAAAGAGAAGCCAGGAAAACTAATCGGAGGTAATAATATAAACAATATACGTAATGATGATAATACGGTAATCGGGGGGTTTGCAGAGTTTCCGGCTTGCGTCAGAATGGCGGGACATGTTTTCTTCTAGCTTGACTTAAGTCCGTTGATCGGCGGCTTGACAATCCGCCATCATAATCTCGCCGTTGTTACAGAATCAGATTTCTGGCTCTAAATGTTAGCACTATGCACAAACATGGAGAGCCACGACTTCTGCCCTATGCGCCGCCTTAGGCCCAAGAGGAAAGACTAGGTTGCGGATAAGGCAAAATTTCTACAACAATTGTTAGATATTGTAGTAGCAGAGAGTGCGAAGAAATGACTCTCCTTGAATATCAAGAAAACAGTTACAATGGTGATATCAAAGAAAAAGATGATACCACATTTTGAAATGGAAATAGAAGGGAACATTCTTAACCAAGTGGATAATTTTAAATGCCTAGGGGCATTTATAACATCAGGCAAAAGATGCAGAACAGAGATGAAGAAAAGAATAGGGCAAGCAAACGTATTTTATGCAATAAGTCACTATCACTGAATGTTAAAAAGAGAGTGCTGAAGTGCTATATGGAACCTGCTTTGCTGTATGGCAGTGAATCTTGGAATGTAAATGAACAAATTAGGAAGAACTTGGAAGCAATAGAGACGTGGCTCCGAAGACGAATGTCGTGAATTCCTTGGACTGCCATAATATCTAACAACGATTGCCTAAAAGAGGCTAATGAAACTAGAACATTATATACAACAATAAGAAAGAGACAAACAGCTGTCTTTGGTCATGTTAATATAAGAGAGGCATTTGAGAACATCGTGACGACTGGAATAATCGAGGGAAAGAGGCAGAGGCGGACCAAAGGATTTTGATGTATTGAGACGGTGGCGTGGAGAAATATCAGCAGCAGAGTTTATCCTATGTTGTTATGTGTTGTTTGTCCATCAAGAATGATGATGACCATTCATTTCATCCAGTGGGGTTGAAAGTATGGAGCCGTGAGTTCTAAGATGGCTGATAAGGCCTATTTTGGCTCGAAATGTTCTTTGACAATGTGGACAAAGAATGCTTGACGTTTCTGGAGGAGAATTTTCTGCAGTGGTTTTTCTGTTCTGTCTTTTCTTCACAGCTCTTGCAGTCCTGGTTGCCTCACAAGTGACTGCACCCTTGCGTAATGATATGAAATGGAAACAAATAGGTATTTTAAACTCCTGCGAGAAAAAACGAACTAAACATCAACAAACGTTGCACATACGTTACAAGGAGATCCACGTGTCGCGAAATACAGGTGAAAAATCCGAAATCAGAAGCACTCAATAAATATAAAAATGAATAATAAAAATAAGATAAAATACACATGAACGCATACAATACGACACACAGACGTTTCGATTCTCAGAATCTTTGTCAATGACAACACAGCTAACAACGAGATACAGCAAACGAAAGACCACAATACACTAACACACGATCTATAACTTAGCCATGTGAGGCCGAAAAGGTGACTTGGCCAGATGAATTAAAATGGGTTGCCAAAAAGGATTTGAGTAGCCAAAAATATGTGAACAGTCTGCTATGAAAATATAGGAAAGTGAGGACAATTAAGTCTAGATATGGGGGGGGGGGTCAGCATAGTGATAGATAGTGTGAACAATTGGGGAAGATGCCACAGTTATACTGTAGCGTCCACAACCGTATTAATTCCGGCTGGGTGGATGCATCCCAGATTGTTGATTAGCTGGCATTCAATTTTAAGTCTGACACAGCTATTGGAGAAGCAGGGTTTTAATGCGGTGACACATGCATCGTCGGTTCCATTATGGTTGGAGGAATTGAAATGGTTGGGGACAGGTTTGTCAGCGCCCTGATTGATGTCCCTGAGGTGTTCCCTGAAAGGATCCGCAAGACGTCTGCCCGTTTGGCTAATGTATTTCATGTCACATCGTTTGCAGATGATAACATAAATCAGATTGCGGGATGTGCAAGTGGAAGAATCTTTCAAGGTGAAGGTACCTCGGGGAAATGCAATCTCTGGTGTCTGAACAACGTATGGGCATGTCAGACAGTTCCTACGATGGCATTCGAATGTGCCCACGGATGAAGTAACCGTGTGGAGGCGACTATGCACAAGGTGGTCTCTGAGGCTCTGGTTACGGCGGAAAATTACCCTGGGTCCATTGGAGAATACCTCACGAGTGGTAGGATCGGATTCCAAGATAGACCAGTGTCTCAGGAAAATGTGCTTGATGGCATAGGCATGTGGGTGGAAGGTGAGGGTAAGCTTGGGTTCATTGTTCGGAGGTCGCGTATGCTTGGCGAGGGACATTTCCCGCGAGACCTGGGTTATGCGGCTGAAAGCTGTCGACAAGACGTCCTCTGGGTAGGACCGTCTGCGGAAAAAGTCCAGCATTTCGTGGGATCTCTCGAGGAAGTCATTATCGTCCTGACAGATACGACGAAGGCGGAGTAATGATGCACGCCACGAATTTCGGTCTCTGGCTGTCATGATGAATTCCAAAAGCATTCAATGAGATTTTCAGTGTCTTTAAAGCGTTTCCTCTGGCGGCCTTGGGAGCGTTTACCACAACGCAACTCGCCGTAAAAATATTCGTTTAGGGAGCCTGTGATCTGGCATGCGAGTCAAGTGACCAGCCCAGCGAATCTGATTCTTCATTAGTAGAGTGGATACTGGGCATGGATGCTCTTTCTAGGACTTCAGTGTCTGGGATCTTGTCTTGCCATTTAATCTTCAGTAACTTCCTTAGACAGACTGTTTGGAAGTGGTTTAATTTCCTAGCGTGTCGCTGATAAACAGTCCAGGTTTCACAAGCATGTATCAGTGTGGATAATACAACTACTTTGTAGACTTTCAGCTTTGTTTGCATGCTTATTCCATTTCTGTCCCATACATTCTTGTACAGTCTGCCAAAGACCGCGCTGGCCTTGGAGATTCTTGCATTCACTTCATCATCAATTGTGGCAGCTTGTGACACAGTGCTTCCAAGATAGGTGAATTTGTCCACAACACTTAGACTATGACCATTCACTTTGATATTCGGAACAGTGTGATTATTCCCTGGAGCTGGCTGGTACATAACTACAGTCTTCTCCAAGTTGATATTGAGCCCAAAGTTGGCACAGGCATGTGAGAAAGCTGAAACATGTTGCATGTCCGCCTCTGAGTTGGCGTATAGAGCGCAACGTATCATCAGCAAATAGGAGCTCTCTGACGGTGCCGCTGTCAATTTTGGTGTTAGCTTTCAGCCTTCTGAGATTGAATAACTTTCCATCCATGCGGTAGTTGATGTGTATTTCAATGTCGTTGTTCTCGAATGCATTCGTCAACATAGCTGAAATCATGAGGCTGGACAGTGTTGGTGCCAGGACACATCCTTGTTTCAGTCCACTGGTGACAGGAAAGGGTTCAGACAGTTCACCATTTTCCTGTACTCTTGCCTGCATGCCATTATGAAATAGCCGCACTATTTGGACAAACCTTCGTGGAAAGCCATATTTTGCCATAATCTTCCACAGTCCTTCTCTGCTAACTGTATAAAAAACAAAGCCTTAGTAAGATCAATGAAAGTGGAGAACATTTCGCAGTTCTGTTCCGGACATTTCTATTGCAGCTGCCTTGCAGCGAAAATCATGTCAACAGTTCCACTTTCTTTTCTGAAGCCACACTGGCTCTCGGGAAGAAGAAGAGTTTATCCAGAAACCAAAGAACGAGATATTTGAAGAGACAATAAAGCCTACAGCTGGCATATCACTTGATGATGATAATGTTATATATGCGTTTTACATATTATAAGCAAGCCGTTTGATAAAGTGAAACATCCCAATATGATATAGTTACTGGAAGTAATTAAAATTGATAGGAACGATCTCAGAATTATAGCCTCTCTTCTGTCTCTCTTGATATTGTCTTTTGTCCGCTTCTATCAGCTTCTTAACTTTTTTTATGAGCTCGTGTGTACGTTTCCTGTGCCTTGTCATTCGTAGTTTTGGTTTCGCGATGATTTAAATCTGCTCTTGGTTTTTGGCGTTATCTAGATTTATAGCATCTTTGTCTCTCACCAAGCACTTGTAAATATGGTTCTTTCCAAATGTAACAATGAACTGTTTCTCGATTTCTGAGGTATCCTACATTGTACAGATTTCTGTGTTTACGAAGTAATATGTAACTCTTGATCTTCGATTTCATTTTGCTTATCAGAAAATGATGTATCAGCCTATTCACACATAGGTATAACTTTACCGATTCATATACAGTTTTAAATCTCCATATATTGACATAGTTCTAACTTTCCCGATTCATACATAGTTTTAAATCTCGTTATTCACGCATAGTTATAACTTTCCTGTTTCACATGTAATTCTAACTTTTCCCATTCACTCATAGTTCTAACTTTCCGAATTCATACACAGTTGTAAATTTCCCGATTCACCCATAGTATTCAATTTCCCTATCGACACATAGGTCTAACTTTCCCGATCCATAATTAGTCTTAAATTTCCCTATCCACACACAGTTCTAACTTTGATGATTCATACATAGTTTTAAATCTCGTTATTCACACATAGTTATAACATTCCCGTTTCACATATGCAGTGGTACCTCGGGTTACGAACGCCTCCGGTCACGAACAATTCGGGTTACGAACAACAACTTCGAAAATATGTTGTCTCGGGTAACGAACAGTGCTCGTAACAGGGTTACGAACGAAGGCGAGAGAGGGAGAGAAAGAGAGAGAGAGAGAGAGAGAGAGAGAGAGAGAGAGAGAGAGAGAGCAAGGTTTAACTTTGGAGTCAAACGATCGCGTACAGTACAAACGAAGGCCACGCAGTACTAACATCGCTTAGCTCTAGCCAATTAGCCTAGTTTTGCACGTGTGCGCAGCCTCATTTTCATTGGCCTTACTACACAGCAGTAAAAGATTTCTTAGCAGTGGCACTGTGTTTAGTTTATCTCTTTTATTATTTTCCATGTTAGTCTCATCAATTATGAGTTCGAAGAACGGTGGTGGCTTCAAGGAAGCAGAAACGTACAACAGTAGAGGTAAAGAAGGAACTAATTATGAAATATGAACATGGCGTTCGTGAGAGTGACATCGTTAATGAGTACAGCATGGAAAAATCAACTCCACCATCATAAAGAACAAAGAGTTACTCAAATCAGTCGATGTGGCTAAAGGAGTAACTAAGCTGCAGAAGCAAAGACCTCAAATTTTAGAGAAAGTCGAACATCTTCTCTTGATCTGGATCAATGAAAAGCAACTTGTAGGAGACAGTGTTAGTGAGGCAATATTATGTGAAAATGCGAAGCTGTTGTACAGTTATTTATTGTCGAAATTGCTTGCTACGAGTTCTGAGACTGACGATGTTAAAGGCAGTAGAGCCTGGTTTGAAGAGTTCAAAAAATGAAGTGGCATTCATAGTGTAATTAGGCACGAAGAAGCTCCACGTTCTAACGAGAAAAAAGCAGAAGCATCCAAGGTGGAATTTGGTAAGATCATCAATGAGGAAGACTACGTTTTTTTTTCTTTAATTGCGATGAAACAAGCCTCTACAGGAAGAAAATGCCAAAGAGGACCTTTATCACCTAGAAGGAGAAAGCACTGCCGAGGCACAAACCAATGAAGGACAGGCTAACTCTGCTGTTCTGTGCCTATGTAGTGGATGAGATTGTGTCCTTGGGCAACAATATGGGCCTGGAAGTATATGGCAACGACTTGGAGGAGCTGATTGATGACCACAGTGGAGAGCTGACTACAGATGAGCTTGTGGATCTTCAGAATGAAACGCTAAAGACATTAAAGGAGGTGCAAGTGACCGTTTCAACTATCAGGATTAAAGAAATTTGCAGCAAATGGGCAGACGTCGAAGACTTCTTTATAAATCATCATCCAAACAAATTTGTTGCTAACAGGGCAGTAAACCTGACGAATGATAACACGGTGGCCCATTTCAGAAAGATTCTCCAGCAAAGGAAGCGACAAAAGTCCCTTGATAATTTCTTGGTGCAGAAAGATTCCTATCCAAGAAACAGTGACAAGAAACTCTTGAAAATAATGATTCAGAATAGCAAAGAAAGTGACAAATGTCCCATGATCGTTTTCTTGGTAAGAAAGATAGACTAAATGTTTTATTTTTTTATTATTTTACATTTAATTTATTTGGTTGTTCTCTTTCTCTTCATTTTATACATGAAGAACACATATTCCTTGCGTTTTGACTGGTAAACGACCGGATGCTAATAAAAAAAGAACGATTCTTTCATTTTGAAACGAGTTGTTTCTATTTAATTGATTTCATTGTTTCGCGGTACGAACGTTTCGGGTTACGAACCGAGTTCTGGAACGAATTAAGTTCGTAACCCGAGGTACCACAGTAATTCTAAATTTTCACATTACACATAGTTCTAACTTTCCGGATTCATACACAGTTTTAAGTTTCCCGATTCACACATATTTCTAACGCTCCCGATTTATACACAGCATTACATTTCCCGATTTATACATAGTTTTCAATTTCCCTATCCCCCCCTCTGCCATGTGTCCACCGTGACGAGGTAGAGGGGCTTGCGTGTTCCAATGACCCCAAGAGCTATGCCGACGGTAGCACACAGTTGTAGGGTCACCCATGTCGGGCAGGTGAAGATAGAGGAACCAGACCAAGAGACACACACACCTGCTGCCTTGTAGGTAGACTGGAGACAGTCAAAGGCTAGGGAAAGCACACCGGAAAAAAGTGTTTTGCATATCCTTTACAGGACATCGCTGTCAACATGAGCATATTTCAGCTGATTGTTGATTTCTTGGCAAGATTACGCTCAGTAGTTTGCCATTGCTTTATGAGTGACCGGCTCATATACCCCTAAGTTACTGACGCGGTTAGAACCGCTACCGATTCTCGCCGTCGTCACGTTACCCACGAGAGTATACGGGATTACGGAGAAAGTCACTAACTCCTAGTCGAGGGAGACCGGCACACCGGGAAATTGCTTGTCGAAATGGGATGTACTGAGCCACAGGCTTGATAAAGCAGTGCAACGTAACTTAATCAATGCAGGATGCCACAGATGAAAATTAATGAGTAATGGTGCTAGTTCCGTGAAGTTCCATCAGGCGGTGATAGTGCCTGACCCCCTGCCTCGAGGGGGTCCACCCATGACTACTGGTGGTCTCCTTCCCCTGTGCTGTGGAATCAAGGCACAGAGGAGTAGGTTAAGAGCAATTGACCAAACACCCCGGACACTCAACATGCTACAGTGGAATGTTAAGGAGTTTCTAGCAAGAAAGTCCACTTAACACATCGTCTTCATAAAGATAGAATAGATGTGGTATGCATTCAAGAGACACACCTCAACGCAAATCGCAGATTCTCAATCAGAGGATATCAGGCCACACGTTTCGACCACGAAGGACACAAAAGAGGAGTTGTAATACTTACAAGAAACACAATATCTTGTAGTGAATGATCTGTGACTTCTGACAACCAAACGGAAATTATAGGCACTGATGTAATGATAAAAGACGTGAAAACAATAATTTACAATCTGTATAGCCCAGCAGATAAGGACCTTACATTTTCAAACATGAAAATAACTGACACAAACTGCATTATTGTCGGAGACTTTAATAGCCGTTCAGAAAGATTGGGATATCAGATACTGACAACAGAGGACATGAAGTGGAGGACTGAGAAATATGCTCAAATCTCCATCTACTTAGTAAAGTAGACAACACACCGAACTTCTACTCTAGAAGATGGTGTACCACTTCTACACCAGTCTTAGCTTTCTGCACAGGAGACATCCTCCACAAAATGGATCGCCATGTGCTTGACTAATTAGCATGTAGTGACCACAGACCAATCTAGCTTGTAATGAATATGGAGTATGTTCCACATGAGCAAAGGTTTTTGCCTCGCTGGAAGTACACTCGAGCTGATTGGGACAGATTTGCCATATTAACAGACAAATATTGTGAAAACATAAATACACGACATGGCAATATGAAACAAATGATGGAAAGTCTAAACAAAGCAATAATACACGCGGCCACTGAGTCCATTCCAAGAGGAGCTACAAAAAATATTTTGAAGGACAAAGATGAAGATGCCAGGAAGACAGCAGTGAGAGAACAAACAACTGAAGCGAATATCTCTCTCAAAGTCATCTCATCAAAATATAAAAAAAAAAAACAGTAAATCAAACAACAAGAGATTGTTGGAGGGAAAACCAGAAAACCTGAACTTTGACAGGGATGGAAACAAACTATAGACACTAGTGAAAACCATGAACAACGAAGGACCCAGAAACAAACAAATAACAATTAAACAAGGAAATGCCTTGCTTACAGGAAAAAAGGCTTCAAATGCACTAATGGAACACTATGCCAGTGCAAACCACATTGATATTACAACCGAACAGAAGAAAGCAATCAACGATAAACAGACACATCATAGTAATAGCAGCAGAATATATGATGGCGAATCTAAAAGAATTGAAGAAATGAAACAGAAAATGAATACCTTAAAAAAGAGGAAATCACTAGGAAATGATGGAATCACAAATGAAATACTAATAGGACTAGGTACTAAAGCAAATAAGACACTACTTGCAGTCCTAAATTACAGCTGGAAGAGAGGAATAGTCCCACAGGTATGGGAGGAAGCTATATTAATACCAGTCCCAAAGAAAGGAAAAGACCATGAAGAACCGAATGACTATCGACCTATCAGTCTACTTAGCTGTGTAGGAAAATTAATGGAACTCATTATCGATGGCAGGCTAACATGGCATCTGGAAGAAAACCAATTATTAACACCACAGCTCAGGAAATAGAGGATGCCTTCCAAGAGAAAAAGCACACACTAGCGGTCTGGATAGATGTAGAAAAAGTGTGTGATAAAGTATGGAAGGAAGGACTGAAAGTAAAACTGCAGAAAATTCATGTGTGTGGGAAAATACACAAATGGATCAGCCACTACCTTGAAAACAGAACTGAGAGGACAAAAGTACAAGGACAAACCAGCAAAAAGATGCTGTTGGAGCAAGGTGCCCCACGGAGGAGTTCTTTCACCAACATTATTCCTAGCATATATAAATGACATCACGGAAACTTTTCCAGCCAGAGTACACACATCCTTCTTTGCAGATGACCTAGCCATATTGACATCTGAAGAATATATTAGTACAGCTAACAGCAGAATACAACAAGCCTTATTAGCGTTATAGGACTGGTCAAAATCATGGCTAGTGAAGAAAAATCGAACAAGAGTAAGGCAAAGAATGGCAATCATGAAAAGGCTTGCTGGCACAACTTGGGGAGCAGATGAGAAAGTTCTCAAGAAGTTATATACTGGACGGGTGAGGCCAATACTGGAATATGGCATCGTAGCTTGGGCAACGCAGCTAAGTCAAACTTTAACAAAATAATTAGAATTGAAAATCACAGAATGCAGATCATAACTGAAAGCCTGAAGACAACGCCTATTAACGAACTAAAGTTTCATGTGAAATGCTTTTGAATCTACCTGAGGTTTTTTGGAACGTGACTGCATGTTCGGAGTGATGGCAGGTGGCTATGTCCCAGATTTGACCGGATTTTGCCTTATGCAGAAATGCGTGGCTGCTGGGCTTCTGGTTGACTGCCACTGCCATCAGCGATGAACTGTATTTTCGTGGACTGTGTGGGTGAACATCTAGGAAACATTCAGATAGGAAAATGACTGCCGATTCCATCAGAGATGAACAGGGTGTTTCGTGGGGGACTATTGTGTTGACATTCTGGTGGCGGCATTATGCACAGTGTATATGTGCGGGCTGTTGTTTGTCGAGACTCCTGTCTTTTCCACTTTTCACATTGGACAGTGGGGAGCGTTTTGTGTGATATTCACTGGCACAGGAACGGAGCATAATGGGGACGACCCGTTGCTGTGAAGTTGGAACTGCGACTAACTAACTAACTAACATTATGAGGAGAAACAAACTTGATCACTTACTGGCAACTTGCAACTTAGAGGAGATTAGATCGAAGAGGTGGGGGGGGGGGGGGGGGTAATGAGATACATACCTGAGTAGTTTGGTTATATAGCAGTCTTAGGTCAAGAACACAGAACTAATCTAAGCTCTGCTGATAACGCAAGACGGTGAATTCGCAAGTGCGTATCACTATAGTAATGATGATGACGATAATGCTGATAGTGATGATAATGATGATGATGATAATGATGTTGACGATAATATACTCATGATGAACAGCATTAGCAACCACACACGTGTCTAACCTGAGCAAATGCCAGGTAAAAGATCTGTTCGTTTGAGAAATTCAAGCCAGGCATTCTTAATTCTTTCTCAACTCCAGAATTGGTATAGTTAATGTATGCCTAGTTAGATACATAGAAACGAGGAGGAGTTAGTTCATTCTCCACATTCAAACTGGATTACTGGATTATATTACGATACGATCTTGTAGAATGGCAGAATTTTACTCCTATTTTGGCCAAGATATTTTAAGAACGTTTCTCCTCTTCCTATATTTGGGCTCAAATGCCTCAAATTTTTCTATAGTAAATGCCAATAGCCCATTGACTCACTTCGGTATGTTGTATAGTCAAGATACTTCTTCTTCTTCTTCAGCGTTCCGAGCCATTGAGGTTCTTTGCTGCAGATACAATCCGTCTCCATTCGTTTCTCTGTAAGTCAAGATACGTCTTCTCAAAATGTTACTTTACGTGAGTGGGGCTGATATGCCAGTCCTTCTTAATACTACAGGGTGTATTTTTAATGACTGTGCAGCGTTTGAAATTATTGCCGATCCAAATTTTGTATTCACCCTCTATAAAGTTCATGCAAAATAATAGGTGAATACAAAACTTAGACCGGCAATATTTTCAAACACTACACAGTCATAGAAAATACACACTGTAATTAGCCTCTGCACTCCAATGGGCTATCTGAGTTTATTTTAAACAGTCCTCAATCTTGTTGCGTATTGAGTCAAGATCTTCAAAGTTTGTGAAATTTTGAAGTAAAATACATTCCTAAAAAGTATAATATATCTGCTAATTCTTGGATAAGAAACAGAACAGAAGGAGAGGACATGCAAATAGATCATAAGACGAGCAAAGGGGACATGATGTTGAAATGTTGACAGAAAAGACAAAGCAGCAGTACGAAACCACTACAAGAAAGTAAGTGGAATAAGACAGCACATTGAAGAATATAATTTAACAAAAATATTAAATGGTGAAAACGGGCAATCCATACTAAGCCCCAGTAATGATCGTGGAAAGTTGGAGACATGATTATAATGAACTTCTTAATTTCAATAGAACAGACGCAAATGGAGAGATTAACATGATCAATAATAAAGAAGAGAGAGAGAGAGAGAGAGAGAGAGAGAGAGAGAGAGAGAGAGAGAGAGAGAGAGAGAGAGAGAGGGGGGGGAGGGGGGGAGCTCGCCCAGAAATGTCACCGGCAGAAACATAACAAGTGATTAAAATGGAACTAAAGCACAAAGCGATAGACATTGGCGGTTTACCATCATAAGCCATCAAAGCAGCTGGAGAAATATGGACATATGGTTCAAATGAATATTCTAGATCGCCTGGTCAGACCAAGAAATACTAGATCAATGGTAAACAGCATTCAATTAATCTGTAGAGTGGCATTTACAGACCAATGACAAAAACTTGTGGCAGCTTGTGACAGAGTTGACGTTAATATGCTATGGGATTGCCTAAGAAAACAAGGAACTAGTAAACATCTCATCAATGTTTGCACATCTTTATATATGTGGAGTAACAATTTTAAACGAACAAACGGAGGTACATCAAAACCTTTCGAAGTGAATTCAGGTAGACGACAAGGATGTGTGCTCTCCTCCATGATTTTTATAACACATACTGAAGCAAAGAGCAAAGAAGATTATAACTTTCAGAAGTGCTATTTGCTTGCGACCAAGTAATAGCAGAGAATGAAGACAGCCTTCAGAACCATGTAATTCAAGATCAATACCAAAATGTGAAAAAAGAGTTAATGTGAAAATAAGCATTGGAAAGACAGAGACAATGGTGATAAACAGACAGTCAGAAACTCTGCAATTTAAAAAAAAAAAAAGAATACGTAAATAAAACAAATACTGTAAACGTATTCAAATATATTTGGTCGGATAAGAGAATGGATAGAGAAATAAACACATGTTGTACAAAGACAAATCAGGTACTGGGGGATCTAAGCGTATGTCGAGCGTAAAGTTAACAAAGGGATGAGAAGCCTTAGAACAGAGGTTCCCAAACCACGGCCCGCCGGCCACTTGTGGTCCGTCAACTGTCAGAAATTGGTCTCGTTGTTTAATATAATATATTTTAATAACTTAAAAAATGCACTCGGCGCGCCCCGTTAGCGTGCGATAATTTACTTAGCTAGTGGTTGTTATGCTCAGATATTATCGAATGCGCCTGTTCAGTTCGCACCAGAACGTTATGAAGTTCCCATATCCCAGCCTTGTCGACCAATCAGTGCGCAAGGCGCCATGTTGTTGTCTGTTACAACAGTTTAGCAGAGTCGGTAGAATTGTGATGAAATTGGAGTTGTTTTGTTTTGTTTTTTCAAATAAAAATTTACCGTTAAAGCCTATAAACATGAGTGTGGAAAAATCTAAAATCAAACAATGGTAAAAAAAAAGGGAAAATGTGATGACGTTGCTTGTCGTGAATTTAACGAAGATTGGACAGAGAAATTTATGTTTATGCCTAGCCGTAGTGGTAAACCAGTTTGCTTAATCTGCGGATTTTGTGTTTCTGTTAAAAATAAATTTAATCCGGAACAACACTTCACGACAACACATTCAGACATAAATGCTCAATATCCGATCAATTCGGAGTTAAGAAAAGATAACATAGCTAAAGAAGAAATGTCTCTGACCAGGCAGCAGTCATTTGTCACCAAGGCTAACGGACAGAACAAGAGTGCTGTTGTTGCGTCGTACGAAGTCGCCCTTCTGTTGGCTCGCAAAAACAAGTCGTTCACTGACGCAGAAGAAATAATCAAGCCTACCTGTCGCGGAAATTCTTGGAGTCGTCGATCGATGAAGGACTGTCTCGCCATTCGTCTACAGGCGGCAGCCATCCTTTGAAAGTGGAGACAAACTGTCCTGGTGAAAATCGGCAAGATCTTTTGTTGTGGGGAAAAGATTCTCCAGATTACAGGCCGGCAAGACTTTTTGGAATACCGGGACAATTCCCCAGATGAAAGCGGGACAGCCAGCCAGGTGTTTACATCGAGTCGAAAAAAAGCTTCTCGACGCCTAGTGTCTAGTCAGATTTGTGACGTCATTCTGACATAGTATTAAATTAGTCTGGATAAACAACTTTGGCGGGAGTTGACCAAATGTTGTGAGACAACAAGGACGTGTGTGATATTCCTGCTTTGATGATGGAGAGAGACTACAGTGTCTTATGTTTATTTACATCAGCGGACATTTATTAATTGTGTTATTCAGTAGTCTCAATTTCAAACAGGGATAAATATATGGTATTTAATTAAATAGACCCAAATTAGATTATTCTTAGGAATCGAGTGTAGTAATGTGCGTTGATAGAACGTATTATTAAAGTGTCGGTAGTAGTAGGCTATCGCGTTGCTTAAACTAGTTATCAGTTATCATATATTGTCAGGGTCTTAAACTTGGCTCGCTAACCTAACACATGTGAGACAGTACAAGTACAACGTGATTTGACTTGAGACTCAACGACACAACGTTCAACGGATTTATTTACAGATCATATACAGTACGATGATCACTACAAGATATACATGATACTTCAAGACACTTAAATACACAATACAGCTCACAGTCTTTCTCTCAAGATGTCCAGACACTCGACGTTCATGCACAGAAACCACACAACGCCTTTCTCTCATCATGCGTCCAGTCGAGTCGACGTCCCAGAGCTGTCTGCCTATAGCTCGCAACTTGCCTCCCACCTGAAGTGGCTTCACGAGGCAGGCGTGCGTCTTGCGTCGTCCTTGCCTGACCGCTGGCCGTCTCGTCAGCCAGCAACCTGCAGGCAGGTAACTACTACTCGCCTGGCGGCGTAACGAAGTTACGGCATCCCTGCTGGGGACTAAGTCGCCTGGCGGGCGTAACGATGTCACTGCATCACTGCACTGTTCTAGACTCTGACATATATCAGTTATCAGTTGGGGTATTTTCATTGCACTCCGGACATGTCCATGGGTGCTCAGATCCTCCCCCCAGCATGTGCATCAGCGTCCGGTGGCTAATAGTGCCAGTTCTGTGTTGGTTTTCCCGATGTACCTCTCGCGTCTGGCTGTGCCGATTCTTACTCCCAAGTCTTTCATCCTGGACAGCGATGTGGAATCACTGACGTCAAAGTCCTCTGTTCTCGCCATATATTTGAGGACGTTAATAACATCGGCACGATCCATCGACTGGCCATCTACAGGGGGTGCAGAGCCAGCCAGTTTATCAGCTCGTTCATTTCCCTCGACTCCCGCATGTCCCGGGACGAAGATGAAGGTGACTTTACGGACAACAGACTTCCGCAGCGACTAAGTCCACTGTCTACCTACAGATCCAGCTTCGGCCTTCTGAATCATGCTCATTGAATCAATTAGTACACACACGTTGGTATAATGCTGTGATTCCAGCCATATGAAAGCCTGTGTAACTGCCATTACCTCCATCGTCATGCTGCTCGTGGTCATAGAGTGGGCACCACTGGATTCTTGAACGGTTCGGCCCGATGAACGGGCTGTAAATGCCCACGCACTTCTCTGCTGCTTTACAACAGATCTATCTGTATAGATGAGCACTTAGGGGCTATCTGAGTGTTCATAGATGAGCTCGTTAACCTCAGCATTGACAGCGGCAGGATTCTGCTCTCTGCACCGTCTGTCGAGTGTGATAATGCAGGAGAAAGTGCACTTAAAAGCTGAAGGCACCGGCACCCATTCCTTGCCGAGGTTGATACTGGTAAGACTGCAGACCTGTCTGACGACATCTTCCGCCCGACCCATTTATGATTTGCCCCTCTTTAGCCTGTCACTCTTTTCTCTGAATATAGCGTCATGCAGAGGGTGCTGCTCATCTGCACTTATTTTTAAGTACGCACGAACTCTCCAGATCTTGATCCTGTGTTCCATTGTCAGGAAGTCAAGGAGGTATCTCATTGCTACACAGCTGGTGTCTCTCGTGCAGCCCAAAATGATGCGCATGGCTTCGTTTGGTACCTTTTCAAGTCTTCCAATCTGTGTAGGGCTGACAGTGAGGATGGCCAGGGCATACTCGATGCGTGAAAGTACAAGTCCTTGGAACAGAAGTATTAGCAGTCTTTGCTCTATATTGGCAGTCGCCATGACTCTTATTGCTGACAAGCCTTTTCGACTTTCGTTATGACAAAATCGACATGATCTCTAAAAACAGGCTACGATCAAGCCTCACGCCAAGATATGTCATTGACTGGGTTCTACTCAAAATGCTCCCATCCATTCTTACTGCCGGCAATTTAGTGTAAGACTAGTTAGTGTGAGATATCAACTAACTCACTGAGATAAGGACAATGTAGTGGGATGATATTTAGGGAGGTTGAGGATGGTTTGGGGGATAAAGGAAATGTCAAATGGTAGGATCTTCCAGTAGGATATCTACTGGGTTTCTGCACTTTTCCTTTAGCCTTTCCTTGTCTTACCATGACTCAGACCGATGTTATGAGCTCCATGCCTTATGACAGAGTTTTGCTCTCTGTTATATATCTGAGTGCGGCCGTCGGCCTACACTGACCTAATAAAGGTTGGAATCGGGTTGCTCTCACCAGATGTGTTCTCTCTTCAACAGGTTCCACTATGTTTTACAAAAAGTCATGGCTCGATCATTGAATGCAGTGTTTACTCAGCGGCTTTTGCACTGGGCCCATAACCCAGAGGGTCTGCAAGAACCTGGCCTCTGCTGAGCGGGAAACGATGATAATATAAGAGTCATTCCTCAGTGGTAATTATCAGCATAGTAGAGTGAAGACCCTTACAATACCCCCAGTAACAGGAACAATAGTAGTTATATAGAGAACTTGAAAATTAACATTGTGTTTTTTTTTCAAATTGGGAATTCTTGTGAGACATTACCAATTAACATTGTGTGTTCCAATTAGGGAATTCCTATGAGAAATTAACTACTAACATTTTTGTTTCAAAGTGACAGTAAATCTTATTGTACTATACAAGGATTATCTGATCACAGAACTTTTAGGGACATATTAGTTACACTGTGTGTGTCAGATTCATGGTCAGTATTGGACTATATCCACTATTGGTGTCCAGGCATCAGGACTATCTAAGAGCCACTGGAGGAAGTCGACACCTGGCCGGAGAGACGCATCATTTAGTGAGGTCTTCTGTACTTTATATATGGTGCTGTTGTGTGGCTGTTACTGTGATGAAGCAGACTTTGCTCCTGAGCTGTTCGGTCTGATTCTGCATACACACTAGATTATACGACATACATTCTACACATACACTTTGCACACACCTGACACTTTTCTTTATTAAATTAATTTGTCGTTATGTTAGAAGCTAGTGTTGTGTAGTATGTTTTGGAAAAGAATGAGAGGGGGCATGGTCCAGTGGTAAGAGAGAGAGAGAGGGAAAGAGAGAGAGAGAGAGAGAGAGAGAGAGAGAGAGAGAGAGAGAGAGAGAGAGAGAGAGAGAGAGAGAGAGAGAGAGAGAGAGAGAGAGAGAGAGGAGAGAGAGAGTGATCCAAAGACTGACGGGGTGTTGTGGACAGAAATCCAGAAGATCCTCAAGATAATGAGATGGGGTTAAAGGAATGTGGGTGTTGATTCCCCTCACCCCAGGGAGGACACATATTATGACACTACCCTTAAAATTGCTGCTAGAATGCTTGACGATAAAAAGTGTGAAACAAAATTTTATCAGATTCCTTTATCTAATAATACTATGCCCAGGCGAGTTGAAGAATTGGCCAAAGATGTTCATCTTCAAGTAGCAGCACATATCAAAAATTGTAAATGTTTTGTTTTTCCAATGGCAATGGATGAATCCATTGACATTTCTAACACAGCTCAAGTCGCAGTTTTTGTTCGAGCAATAAACGATAATTTTGAAGTCATTGAAGAACTTCTTGGACTTGAATCGATGCATCTAACTACCAAAGGGACTGATCTGTTTGACACTCTGATGTTGTGTGTAGAGAAACACAACATGGAATGGACCAAATTGCACAGTGTATGCACCGACGGTGCTCCGGCTTTGATGGATAAAACGTCTGGATGTCTAGCATTATTGGAACAGTTTCTTGCCGCACTAACATATCATTGTATCATTCACCAAGAAGCTCTGTGTGGACATACATTAAATCTGAAACATGTCATGGATGTTGTTCTGAGATATGTGAACACAATTCGAAGTAAGGCGTTGAACAGGCATGAGTTCACACAGTTTCTATCAGACCTGAACGAGAAATACAGTGAGCTACTTTTACACTGTCATGTCAGATGGCTATCTAAAGGGAAAGTTCTGTCACGTTTCTGGGCACTGAAAAATAGTGTCCATCTGTTTCTGTCTGAAATAAATGGATTGCCTACAGAACGCGGGAATGTCTGCTGAACGATGACTGGCTTAATTACGTGGCAGTTTTGGTGGAAATCTCGTCTCATTTAAACTCTTTAAATGAGAGGATCCAGGGAAATAAACTATTCACAAATTTGTGCGATGACATTTCTTCATTTAAAATGAGACAACGACTTTTTATCGGACAGCTGACTGAAGGGACGTTAGAGGCATTTCCAATTCTGAAGACGTTTGTGTTGGAAATGAAATGTGATTTGTAACAGTACAAAGTACAAGTTGAAAGTCTTCTGTATATCCTTCAGTCGAGATTTCAAGAGTTCACAAAAGAGAAGGATAATGTTGCCCTCTTCATAAATCCGTTCGTATTTCCCGATGCCAAGCTCTGTCAATTACAGCAAAACCTTCAGCACGAAGTAATAGATTTGAATTGCAATTCTGCACTGAGATGTACATTTCTGGAGCTGTCTGCTTCAACTTCAACTGATCATATGATTTCATTCTTACGACTATTGCCTGTCGAACAATTTGAACACTTGCGTTCATTCGCCCAGAGACACATTTGTTGTGTTGGTTCGACTTACAGATGCGAGCAGTAATTTTCCGCAATCATCATCATCATCATCATCATCATCATCATCATCATCATCATCATCATCATTATCTTCATCTTCCACTTCTGCCGCAATCATCGTGGGGAGGAATAATTTGCCCTCCAGCGCCGATGGGTGGCACTGGATAGTGTCATTCTGTGTGGTTGTACAATGGCTTTGATGTCATCAATCCATTTTCTTCTTGGTCGTCCTCTTGGTCTCGTCGCATATGATCTTTGCTATAAGGCCAGTGATGGTAGTTGATGGTGTTGCATTCTAATGCCATTGCCAAACCACTTGATCTTCTGTGTTTCAATAAATGTGGCACAAGGTGTTGATCCCACTGTCTGTCTGATAACAACATTTCTTACTCGGTCTCGGATTGTTAAGTTGGCAGCTCTCCTCAGGCATCTCATCACGCAGGTGTTGATTTTGCGAAAGTGTGATTTGGATAAAGTCCAGGTTTGAGATTGGTAGCATAGGGTTGGTGTGAAAATGCTGTTTATTATCTGTCGTTTTGCGGATATGGGTATATTTGGATGTTTAGGTATGGGTGATAATTGATATGTGTGTGCACCAGCTATTTGACACATGATTTCGATTTCTCTGCCCAATCTGCAATCTTCTGTGATCATACTTCCAAGATATTTGAATTCTTTAACTTGTTTCAGAGTTGTGATAATTATCTGTATACTTAGTGGACCACCCCCGCTCGTGACTTGCGGGATACTGAGCCGGCCGCTCAGAAAGCAATGGCAAACTACTGAGCGTAATCTTGCCAAGAGATCAACATACAGCTGAAAGATGCTGCTGTTGACAGCTAAGTCCTGTAAAGGATATGCTAAAAAAAAAAAAAAAAAAACTTAGTGGACCAGGCGATCTGCTAACTTGCATTACTTCGGTTTTGGCTCTATTTATACTCATATTGTATCTGCTGCAGGTTGAACTCAGATTATTAATATGATTTCTAGTCTGCCCACATCATTGTAAAATAGGCACTAATCGTCTGCAAATAGAAGTTCATTTATTTCCTGTGGATCAGTTGTTTCATATGGAGTGAAGAGTTCTAAATTTTCCGAATTTGTTCTGTCTAGGCTTGCTTCTTTGAATATTCTATCCATGTAGATATAAAATGACAGAGGAGAGAGCACACATCCTTGTCTCACTCCATTTTCCGCAATGACTGTTATAAAAGACGATCAACGTCCCAGACACACCGTCCGTAACCTAGCTGCGGTTATGACTTTGGGCAGGACAGATTTGTGCCCAGACATTGATAAACTAGCATCTGAACTTAAGTAACTGGTTATGAAGAACATTTATAATTGTAAATTAATTACATTAATAGCGATTTTCGAAACTGATTAAAAATTTATTGTTAAATGAACTATTGATTTTTTTAAAAGAAATGACCGCAGTGTAGTACTGACACTGGCTGCCTTTAATGTTTTACAATTTTGTTGACTGAAGTTAAGAAAGGTAAGAATGATAATGCACGACTTTCATAATTTTATAACGTCGAGGCCCGTTTAACTACCGACAATAGTAGACATGGTCCTCTGCTTGGAAAGCTTGGAAACCACTGCCTTAGAATTGAGACAGAATTAAGAAGAACTGTGGGAATTGCTGTGTGAAAAGAGCGGTAACTAATCTTTTCTCAAGATATATCAAGAAGATATATTAACCTACATTTTGAGTTTCCAGAATTATGAAGAAGACCAACCTATATTTCACGTCTAAAGATATATCACGAAGATACAACATATTAAATCGTTCGGACAGCTCACAAGAATGCAATGGTATCAACTGTTACAAAATGTCACACACAAGAAATATAATGGGCGCACAGCAAGGGCAAGACCACGTAACAGATGGAATTATGGTATCAAGAAGAACTATAGAGAAATGAATACCAACTTACAAACAGTATTAGAAAGAGCCCATTAAAGATCTGTACTTCGTAACCCAACACTTTACTTGGGTTACGTGATGACGAGAAGAAGAAGAAGAAGAAGAAGAAGAAGAAGAAGAAGAAGAAGAAGAAGAAGAAGAAGAAGAAGAAGAAGAAGAAGAAGAAGAAGAAGAAGAAGATGAAGAAGAAGAAGAAGAAGCAGAAGAAGAAGAAGAAGAAGAAGAAAAGAAGGGCAGGAGGGACACAATGAAAAACATATTGTAAAGAATAATAATTTGCAATTAATGATGTCTTGTAAGAAATGCAATCTTGTAAGGAACAATTTCTGATCTAAACCTCTTGAAGCAAATAACATTTTGTAAGAGAGGGATGTTATGTTGAGCAAATGCCTTATTCTGTTTTAGTAGTTGGTATGAGAATAACAAACCCTGTATGCCAGCTTGAGTCCTGTGTTGTCTGCGATGTTTTCCTCCAGTGTCAAATTGCCATCTACCTGAAAACACAATCATGCATGACCTTGCTATATATGTTTATATAGTTAGACTGACAGACCCACATATATATGTTTATATAGTTAGACTGGCAGACGCAGATATGAATTTGATTATTGCCCGCTGGATGCTACTGTCGAGCTCGAACGAGAGGGAACTCCGGTCTAATGCTTCCAACTTGACGTGGACAAGGCCTTGGGTTCGTACCGGAAAACGATCAACGTAGCCAGCAGTGGGTTGTGCTCAATGTTTAAATCTCAAATCCCGGGGGGGGGGGGGGGAAATCAAATAATCAATATGATTATTGCTCGTTGGATTTTAGGCGGCCTGGTATGCCTTGCTAATCGAGAAGACCTGATAATTCGGGGCCACGTTGATTGACGGATGTCAGTCGCTGTAATTGGGGAAATTGTGAGCTATAGCCTACGAGGGGCGACGTTGCGATATTCTAGTGTGATAATTTGGTTGCGTCTGGCGTGTGCCGCGATAAGATGATGAAACGAAGATATGATGAGATGGTAAGGTAGTGAGATGGTGAGATGATGGGATGTTGAGATGGTAAGTTAATGAGACGATGAGATGATAAGATTGTAAGATCATGAGATGATGAGTCAATGAGATGATGAGACGATGGGATGAAGAACTGTTGAGATCATGAGATGGTAAGATGATAAGATGTTGAGAATGTGAGATGATGATATGGTTAGATGTTGAGATGATGGGATGATGAGATGATGGGACAATGTGATGGTGAGATGGTGAGATGGTGCGATGATGAGGTGTTGAGATGATAAAATGACGAGGTGAAGAGATGGTGAATGGTGAGATGGTGAGACGATGAGATGGTTAGATGATGAGATGATGAGACTATGCAACGAAGAGATACCGAGAATATAACATGATAGAATGATGAGATGATGAGATAGTGAGATGATGAGATGGTGAGATGTTGAGATGATTAGTTGATGATGATGACACGATGAGATGATGAGACGATAAGATGATATTATGATGAAATGGTGTGATAATGAGATTATGAGATGATGCGATATTGAGATAATAATTTTGTGAGATGTTGAGATGATCAGATGATGAGACGATGAGATTATGAGACGATGAGATGATGAGATAATGAGATCGTGAGATGACGAGATTGTGACATTTTGATTTAATGAGATTGTGAGATGGTAAAATGATGAGATAATCAGATCGTGAGATGACAAGATGGTGGCATTTTGAGTTGATGAGATGGTGAGATGATAAGATGATGAGATGGTGAGAAGATGAGTTTGTGAGGTGGTGAGATGATGAGTCGATGAGATGATGAAATGGTGAGATTGTGAGTCGATGAGATGTTGAGATTGTTAAATGATGAGATGGTGAGATAATGGGTAGGTGAGATGGAGATTATCCAAAGGCTATAAACGACAGGCTCATGACCATGAAGTTGCCTCTGCTGAATGGAAGGAAGCACGCAACCATTTTGAGTGTCTACGCACCAACTATGACCAACGAAGATGATGTCAAGAACAAGTTCTATGAGGACCTGCACAATGTATTAACATCTGTTCCCAAAGGAGACAAACTTATACTCCTTGGGGATTTCAATGCCAGAGTAGGCACGGACACCACCTCTTGGAGTGGCATTATTGGAAAGCATGGAGTCGGAAATTGTAACAGCAATGGACTCCGCCTCCTTCAGACATGTGCCGAACATGATCTCCTGATTACGAACACAATTTTCCGTCTCCCCGTGAGAAATAGGACATCGTGGATGCACCCTCGCTCGAAACACTGGCACCTCATTGACTATGTCATCGTCAGGGGGAGTGACAGACAAGACGTTCGAGTGACAAAATCCATGTGTGGTGCCGAATGTTGGACAGACCATCGTCTCATTGTCTCGAAAATGAACATCCACATCAGGCCACCACGGCGTCCTCAAGGGGCGAAAATGCAAACAAAGCTAAATGTCACCCGCCTAAACAGCAGGAAAATGCAGCAGTCGTTTGAAAATATGCTGGAAGACCGCCTCAAGCCCAATGCTGAAGCTAAACAGGATACAGAAACAGAATGGAGAGCCCTAAAGGACACAATTTACAACACTGCTATGGAAATCCTGGGTCCAGCCCCCGAAAGCATAAAGACAGGTTTGATGAAAATTCCGAAGACATCAACCAATTGCTGGCCGAGAAACATCTTCTCCTCAAGGCACATTTGAATGACCCAAAGTCAACATCAAAAAAAGATGCTTTCAAGAACATTCAGAGAGTAGTGCAGCAGAAACTTCGGCACATGCGGGACTCCTGGCTGAGCAGCAAAGCTGATGAAATTCAGGGCTTTGCTGACAGACATGATATGAAAAACTTCTACGACTCACTTAAAGCGGTCTATGGTCCTTCATCACCAGGCATAGTTCCCCTCCTCAGTGCAGACGGGGGAACATTGGTCACCGATAAGAAAGAAATCCTCCAACGCTGGGCAGAGCATTTCAGCAAAATCTTAAATGCAACTTCCTTCTTCGATGATGAAACCATCAACTGCCTTCCTCAAGTTCCCACCAATGAGACACTTGATGACCTGCCAACCATAGTGGAAATAAACAAAGCCATCCAGCAACTCTCCAGCGGCAAGGCACCTGGTCCTGACTCCATCCCATCAGAGATATACAAGGCAGGTGGGCCGGTCCTAACAGAGCAGCTTCACCAAGTCTTCACAAACATATGGATGAACGAGACCATGCCACAAGATTTTAAGGACGCGTCAATAGTCCACCTTTACAAACGTAAAGGAAACCGCCAATCCTGTGACAACCACCGAGGCATCTCCTTGCTTTCAATTGCAGGGAAGATACTCGCCAGAATTCTTCTCAATCGCCTCACAGCCCATCTTGATAAAGGTCTTCTTCCTGAGAGTCAATGTGGCTTCAGAAAAGAACGTGGAACTGTTGACATGATTTTCGCTGCAAGGCAGCTGCAAGAGAAATGTCAGGAACACAACTGCGAAATGTTCTCCACTTTCATTTACCTTACCAAGGCTTTTGATACAGTCAGCAGAGAAGGACTGTGGAAGATTATGGCAAAATATGGCTGTCCACGAAAGTTTGTCCAAATAGTGCGGCTATTTCATGACGGCATGCAGGCAAGAGTACAGGACAATGGTGAACTGTCTGAACTCTTTCCTGTCACCAATGGAGTGAAGCAATGATGTGTCCTGGCACCAACACTGTTCAGCCTCATGTTTTCAGCCATGTTGATGAATGCCTTCGAGAACGACGACATTGGAATAGACATCAACTACCGTATGGATGGAAAGTTATTCAATCTCAAAAGGCTGAAAGCTAAAACCAAAATTAACAGCGGCACCGTCAGAGAGCTCCTGTTTGCTGATGATTGCGCTCTATACGCCAACTCAGAGGCGGACATGCAACATAATGTTTCAGCTTTCTCACATGCCTGTGCCAACTTTGGGCTCAATATCAACTTGGAGAAGACTGTAGTTATGTACCAGCCAGCTCCAGGGAATTAATCACACTGTGCCGAATATCAAAGTGAATGATCATAGACTAAGTGTTGTGGACAAATTCACCTATCTTGGCAGCACCGTGTCACAAGCTGCCACAATCGATGACGAAGTGAATGCAAGAATCTCCAAGGCCAGTGCAGCCTTTGGCAGACTGTACAAGAATGTATGGGACAGAACTGGAATAAGCCTGCAAACAAAGCTAAAAGTCTACAAAGCAGTTGTATTATCCACACTGCTATATGCTTGTGAAACCTGGACTGTTTATCAGCGACACGCTAGGAAATTAAACCACTTCCACACAGTCTGCCTAAGGAAGCTACTGAAGATTAAATGGCAAGACAAGATTCCAGACACTGAAGTCCTAGAAAGAGCATCCATGCCCAGTATCCACACTCTACTGATGAAGAATCAGATTCGCTGGGCTGGTCACTTGACTCGCATGCCAGATCACAGGCTCCCTAAACGAATTTTCTACAGCGAACTGCGTTGTGGTAAACGCTCCCAAGGTGGCCAGAGGAAACGTTTTAAAGACACTCTGAAAATTTCACTGAATGCTTTTGGAATTCATCATGACATCTGGGAGGCTGCAGCCAGAGACCGAAATTCGTGGCGTGCATCATTGCGCAAAGGTGCAGTCATATGTGAGGCAACCAGGACTGCAAGAGCTGTGAAGAAAAGGCAGGACAGAAAAACCACCGCAGGAAATCCTCCTCCAGAGACGTCAAGCATTCTTTGCCCACATTGTCAAAGAACATTTCGAGCCAAAATAGGCCTTATCAGCCATCTTAGAACCCACGGTTCCACACCTTCAACCCCACTGGATGAAATGAATGGTCATCATCATTCTTGATGGACAAACAACACACAACAGGTGAGATGGTGAGATGATGAGATGGTGATAAACTGAGTTTGTGAGATGATTAGATGGTGACACGATGCAATGATAAAACGATGAAATGATGAGACGATTTGAGGTTGAGACGATGAGAAGATGAAATGGTGAGTTGATGGCATGTTGAGACGATGAAATTTGAGATGATGATATGGCGAGACGGTGAGATGATAAGACAATGAGATGATGAGATGTTAAGATTGTGAGATGGCGAGATGATAAGATTGTGAGATGGTGAGATGCTGAAATGGTGAGATGATGAGACGATGAGATAATGAGATGTTGAGATAGTGAAATTATGAGATGACGCGAGGATGAGATGATGAGAGTTGAGATGATGAGATTATCATATGGTGAGATGATGAAATGGTGAGAAAATGATATGGTGTGACAATGGGATGATGAATTGTGCCTTGCGTATATTATAACACTGATCGTTAAGGTAAAGGTTGCTTACTGTAGCATGGAAAATATACTGAACAATAAACAAACTGCCAATTGCAACGAAGATAATGAATGTTGAAGTGCTACATAGAATCTATACTTTTGTATGGATGTGAACCGTGGACAACAAGTTAACAAGCTGGGAAAAAAACGTTTAATAGCAATTGAAATGTGTTGTCTAAGGAAAATGCAAAGAATACCATGACAAATATAAAATCCAATGAGAAAGTCCTACAAGAAGCCGATGAAAACCGTAAATTGATTAGAGAAATTAGACGTAGACAGTCAACTTTTGTTTGGGCACGTTATGTTAAGAAATTAACTAGAGAACTTGGTGACAACTGGCCTAATTGAGTGGAAATGAACAACGGGAAGGCAGAGAATCTGGATGTCTTGACCACATGACATTTTCTTGGAACAAGAACACGGAGTTGATCTACTACCCTGGTGATCGAAACATGACCACCCACGCCTATCTTCATGGCACATGACGATGACCACATGTATATATATATATATATATATATATATATATATATATATATATATATATATATATATATATATATATATATATATATATATATATATATATATATACACACATACACACACATACAGATGGCGAAGGCAATAGCAAAGTTGTTGGGAAACTACGCTGGTGATGTCATGAGTACGTTAGGGTGTGAGTTCAACGCCTGGGCTGGTCGCCTGACAAAGTGAGGGAACTATTAACCACCTATTCACCCTAGCTCCGGGGGATTATAACGCGTGAAAGCGCTATAACATTAAAGACCCTTAGCAGAAAACTGCCTCGGGATACATCTGACATATTGATATAGGAACGTCGAATCCCCGTATTTGTTTAACCTTTACGCTGAAAATATAATGATAAATGTCAGAGATGATATAAACAGGGAGCTATATGATGCCCTAAATATCGGTGGTCATGACATACCAGAGATTCCATATGCTGATGATACAGTATTGCTATCCATAACACAGAATGGTATAGAACACTTAATAACCTCAATCCAATTGAATAGTGAAACATAGCAAAAACAAATATAGTGCATACATATAAAACTGCTATGGAGAAAGACATATATATTAATGCGGAAAAATGGAGGTTGTGGAAAATGTCGAAGCCTTCTGTCATTTGATTACCAACAATGGTGACACAATAAAAGAAATTAAAAGACAATTTATCTATTGCTCATCAAATACTGAAAAACTGAATAAATTGTGGAGTGGGACAGATAGAACTATACAAATTAGAATTTTAAGATCATGCATCCTTCCAATTTCAAAGTAGGCTTATGAGACCTGGACACTTGCTAAACAACCTGAACAGCTCATAAGTAAGTAAATGGCACCTTGCTGTCTTTGCAGACGTAAGTATGTGAATTGGAACTAGGGCTAGAATTCCATTGCACAATGCCTGGGCATTAAATTAGAGAACATTTATTGCCCATGCAGCATGATCCCTCTCTTGGCCTTGCCTTGTTATCTCCAGAGAAAAGGATAACCAGTACGGCTTGAACAAGGTAGGCTGCAGATGCTTGCGGCTCAGCATCAAACCTCCAAGATCAGGAGGTGGGTAGCGGCCAGGCCCTCACGTTCGGGGGATTTGACTTAGAGTCGTTCAGCCATATCCCTCAGCTGAGTGCCGTATACCACGTGCCTGGACCGGTATGAGCGTGTACATATGTCGTCTTAAGTGTCTGGACCTATAAAAGCGTATACTACCGTCAGACTCCCGCCTTACATAAAAGTAAAGAAACGATAAAAGTAATAGTATTTCAATTGCGCTTGCGACCAGCGCATAAATGCCTTTGAATATAAATGTTATATATGAGTTCTAAGAATATCTTGGATAAAGAAAAGAACAATCTATCACTGAATGTTATCACTATCACTGAATGTTAAAAAGAGAGTGCTGAAGTGCTATATGGAACCTGCTTTGCTGTATGGCAGTGAATCTTGGAATGTAAATGAACAAATTAGGAAGAACTTGGAAGCAATAGAGACGTGGCTCCGAAGACGAATGTCGTGAATTCCTTGGACTGCCATAATATCTAACAACGATTGCCTAAAAGAGGCTAATGAAACTAGAACATTATATACAACAATAAGAAAGAGACAAACAGCTGTCTTTGGTCATGTTAATATAAGAGAGGCATTTGAGAACATCGTGACGACTGGAATAATCGAGGGAAAGAGGCAGAGGCGGACCAAAGGATTTTGATGTATTGAGACGGTGGCGTGGAGAAATATCAGCAGCAGAGTTTATCCTATGTTGTTATGTGTTGTTTGTCCATCAAGAATGATGATGACCATTCATTTCATCCAGTGGGGTTGAAAGTATGGAGCCGTGAGTTCTAAGATGGCTGATAAGGCCTATTTTGGCTCGAAATGTTCTTTGACAATGTGGACAAAGAATGCTTGACGTTTCTGGAGGAGAATTTTCTGCAGTGGTTTTTCTGTTCTGTCTTTTCTTCACAGCTCTTGCAGTCCTGGTTGCCTCACAAGTGACTGCACCCTTGCGTAATGATATGAAATGGAAACAAATAGGTATTTTAAACTCCTGCGAGAAAAAACGAACTAAACATCAACAAACGTTGCACATACGTTACAAGGAGATCCACGTGTTTCGAAATACAGGTGAAAAATCCGAAATCAGAAGCACTCAATAAATATAAAAATGAATAATAAAAATAAGATAAAATACACATGAACGCATACAATACGACACACAGACGTTTCGATTCTCAGAATCTTTGTCAATGACAACACAGCTAACAACGAGATACAGCAAACGAAAGACCGCAATACACTAACACACGATCTATAACTTAGCCATGTGAGGCCGAAAAGGTGACTTGGCCAGATGAATTAAAATGGGTTGCCAAAAAGGATTTGAGTAGCCAAAAATATGTGAACAGTCTGCTATGAAAATATAGGAAAGTGAGGACAATTAAGTCTAGATATGGGGGGGGGGGGCAGCATAGTGATAGATAGTGCGAACAATTGGGGAAGATGCCACAGTTATACTGTAGCGTCCACAACCGTATTAATTCCGGCTGGGTGGATGCATCCCATATTGTTGATTAGCTGGCATTCAATTTTAAGTCTGACACAGCTATTGGAGAAGCAGGGTTTTAATGCGGTGACACATGCATCGTCGGTTCCATTATGGTTGGAGGAATTGAAATGGTTGGGGACAGGTTTGTCAGCGCCCTGATTGATGTCCCTGAGGTGTTCCCTGAAAGGATCCGCAAGACGTCTGACCGTTTGGCCAATGTATTTCATGTCACATCGTTTGCAGATGATAACATAAATCAGATTACGGGATGTGCAAGTGAAAGAATCTTTCAAGGTGAAGGTACCTCGGGGAAATGCAATCTCTGGTGTCTGAACAACGTATGGGCATGTCAGACAGTTCCTACGATGGCATTCGAATGTGCCCACGGATGAAGTAACCGTGGGGAGGCGACTATGCACAAGGTGGTCTCTGAGGCTCTGGTTACGGCGGAAAATTACCCTAGGTCCATTGGAGAATACGTCACGAGTGGTAGGATCGGATTCCAAGATAGACCAGTGTCTCAGGAAAATGTGCTTGATGGCATAGGCATGTGGGTGGAAGGTGAGGATAAGCTTGGGTTCATTGTTCGGAGGTCGCGTATGCTTGGCGAGGGACATTTCCCGCGAGACCTGGGTTATGCGGCTGAAAGCTGTCGACAAGACGTCCTCTGGGTAGGACCGTCTGCGGAAAAAGTCCAGCATTTCGTGGGCTCTCTCGAGGAAGTCATTATCGTCCTGACAGATACGACGAAGGCGGAGTAATGATGCACGCCACGAATTTCGGTCTCTGGCTGTCATGATGAATTCCAAAAGCATTCAGTGAGATTTTCAGTGTCTTTAAAGCGTTTCCTCTGGCGGCCTTGGGAGCGTTTACCACAACGCAACTCGCCGTAAAAATATTCGTTTAGGGAGCCTGTGATCTGGCATGCGAGTCAAGTGACCAGCCGAGCGAATCTGATTCTTCATTAGTAGAGTGGATACTGGGCATGGATGCTCTTTCTAGGACTTCAGTGTCTGGGATCTTGTCTTGCCATTTAATCTTCAGTAACTTCCTTAGACAGACTGTTTGGAAGTGGTTTAATTTCCTAGCGTGTCGCTGATAAACAGTCCAGGTTTCACAAGCATATATCAGTGTGGATAATACAACTGCTTTGTAGACTTTCAGCTTTGTTTGCATGCTTATTCCATTTCTGTCCCATACATTCTTGTACAGTCTGCCAAAGACCGCGCTGGCCTTGGAGATTCTTGCATTCACTTCATCATCAATTGTGGCAGCTTGTGACACAGTGCTTCCAAGATAGGTAAATTTGTCCACAACACTTAGACTATGACCATTCACTTTGATATTCGGAACAGTGTGATTATTCCCTGGAGCTGGCTGGTACATAACTACAGTCTTCTCCAAATTGATATTGAGCCCAAAGTTGGCACAGGCATGTGAGAAAGCTGAAACATGTTGCATGTCCGCCTCTGAGTTGGCGTATAGAGCGCAACGTATCATCAGCAAATAGGAGCTCTCTGACGATGCCGCTGTCAATTTTGGTGTTAGCTTTCAGCCTTCTGAGATTGAATAACTTTCCATCCATGTGGTAGTTGATGTGTATTTCAATGTCGTTGTTCTCGAATGCATTCGTCAACATAGCTGAAATCATGAGGCTGGACAGTGTTGGTGCCAGGACACATCCTTGTTTCAGTCCACTGGTGACAGGAAAGGGCTCAGACAGTTCACCATTTTCCTGTACTCTTGCCTGCATGCCATTATGAAATAGCCGCACTATTTGGACAAACCTTCGTGGACAGCCATATTTTGCCATAATCTTCCACAGTCCTTCTCTGCTAACTGTATAAAAAAAAAAAGCCTTAGTAAGATCAATGAAAGTGGAGAACATTTCGCAGTTCTGTTCCGGACATTTCTATTGCAGCTGCCTTGCAGCGAAAATCATGTCAACAGTTCCACGTTCTTTTCTGAAGCCACACTGGCTCTCGGGAAGAAGAAGAGTTTATCCAGAAACCAAAGAACGAGATATTTGAAGAGACAATAAAGCCTACAGCTGGCATATCACTTGATGATGATAATGTTATATATGCGTTTTACATATTATAAGCAAGCCGTTTGATAAAGTGAAACATCCCAATATGATATAGTTACTGGAAGTAATTAAAATTGATAGGAACGATCTCAGAATTATAGCCTCTCTTCTGTCTCTCTTGATATTGTCTTTTGTCCGCTTCTATCAGCTTCTTAACTTTTTTTATGAGCTCGTGTGTACGTTTCCTGTGCCTTGTCATTCGTAGTTTTGGTTTCGCGATGATTTAAATCTGCTCTTGGTTTTTGGCGTTACCTAGATTTATAGCATCTTTGTCTCTCACCAAGCACTTGTAAATATGGTTCTTTCCAAATGTAACAATGAACTGTTTCTCGATTTCTGAGGTATCCTACATTGTACAGATTTCTGTGTTTACGAAGTAATATGTAACTCTTGAGCTTCGATTTCATTTTGCTTATCAGAAAATGATGTATCAGCCTATTCACACATAGGTATAACTTTACCGATTCATATACAGTTTTAAATCTCCATATATTGACATAGTTCTAACTTTCCCGATTCATACATAGTTTTAAATCTCGTTATTCACGCATAGTTATAACTTTCCTGTTTCACAATGTAATTCTAACTTTCCCATTCACTCATAGTTCTAACTTTCCGAATTCATACACAGTTGTAAATTTCCGATTCACCCATAGTATTCAATTTCCCTATCGACACATAGGTCTAACTTTCCCGATCCATAATTAGTCTTAAATTTCCCTATCCACCCACAGTTCTAACTTTGATGATTTCATACATAGTTTTAAATCTCGTTATTCACACATAGTTATAACATTCCCGTTTCACATATGCAGTGGTACCTCGGGTACGAACGCCTCCGGTCGACGAACAATTCGGGTTACGAACAACAACTTCGAAAATATGTTGTCTCGGGTAACGAACAGTGCTCGTAACAGGGTTACGAACGAAGGCGAGAGGAGGGAGAGAAAGAGAGAGAGAGAGAGAGAGAGGAAGAGAGAGAGAGAGAGAGAGAGAGAGAGAGAGAGCAAGGTTTAACTTTGGAGTCAAACGATCGCGTACAGTACCAAACGAAGGCCACGCAGTACTAACATCGCTTAGCTCTAGCCAATTAGCCTAGTTTTGCACGTGTGCGCAGCCTCATTTTCATTGGCCTTACTACACAGCAGTAAAAGATTTCTTAGCAGTGGCACTGTGTTTTAGTTTATCTCTTTTATTATTTTCCATGTTAGCTCATCAATTATGAGTCGAAGAACGGTGGTGGCTTCAAGGAAGCAGAAACGTACAACAGTAGAGGTAAAGAAGGAACTAATTATGAAATATGAACATGGCGTTCGTGAGAGTGACATCGTTAATGAGTACAGCATGGAAAAAACAACTCCACCATCATAAAGAACAAAGAGTTACTCAAATCAGTCGATGTGGCTAAAGGAGTAACTAAGCTGCAGAAGCAAGACCTCAAATTTAGAGAAAGTCGAACTTTTCTTGATCGGATCAATGAAAGCCAAAATGTTTAGGAAAGGAAACGAGTGTGTCGATTTTGCAATTTTTATTACT
>JACEFZ010004543.1:0-49566 GCA_014155875.1 Cepaea nemoralis
GTTGAATGACTTCCCCTATTACCGGTGTCCCTCGCCATTAGGCGAACCCACCCCTACTTCATACGTATTTGTAATTTACGTTCCCATGTCATGAACGATAAATTAACATTTTAGTCCAAATGAATCTCCGCCTAGCCAATATAATTCACTTCATAATTATCTCTCTAGTCCGTCATGACATTTCATCGACATCATAATCATCATGTGCCATCCTAATAGCCATCTCACATTACCAACAAAACTGGCTGGATCTGCACCCCTCGGAGGAGTATTGGTGTACTATAAGGTAAATGGAGGCAGGGCCTTTGAGAGCATAGGTATATTATTGAATTAGAATTACACCATTATTACCTGGAGAGAATGGTGCGGCTGGGGGTGACCAGAGGATCTAGCCAACACTCAGTGCTCCGTGGAAAGGCCAGACGAATACATCAGATTGCAACTGGTAGCATCGATAATGGGACTATTTGCTAGTTGTTGAAGATCAGGACGGAGGGTGTATGGGATTATCCCGAGTACTATGATGTCGGTTCTTGACTCAACTTAAGTCAACTCATTATAATCCTGCATCTGGTCTATGTTCTTGTCCTGATTAAGGCATGTGTCCAAGTGATCGTGGTATTTATTTCCCTTTCAGTTTTGCCTCTTATCACCAAATTTTAAAGTGTATTTCTCCTTATATCATACCCACAAAATCTTCTTCATCTACGCCTAATTTTGTTTACTCAATTTACAATTATCATGTGTTTCTTGAAGTATTGGTTCATGTATTTTTCTGTCTATCCGTAGTATTCTTTAAATTTTAATACTGATTAGAAAAATTAGACGTAGACAGTCAAAGATTTTTTTTTTAATGAGAAGAAATAAACAAATAACTTGTTGACAAATGGCAATTTTCAGGGGAAAGATCAAGGGGAAAGCAGAGAAGTAAATATCTGAATGCTTGGCCATGTGGCATGTTTCGACAGCACCCAGCCACGGGAAGTAGGCCTGGCCGGCACACTGTACATGGTGCATTGTTTCGCTTTCGTGGCGTGTGTTAATTCTGCTGGGGAAAAAACCATCTTTTTTATTTCTTGCCTCCTCCGCCGTACCTTTTCACCGTGACGATGTACTTTTTTTTTAAATTCGCATATCGTTTTACAGGACATCGCTGTCAACAGCAGCATCTTTCAGCTGTTTGTTGATTTCTTGGCAAGATTACGCTCAGTAGTTTGCCATTGCTTTCTGAGCGGCCGGCTCAGTTATCCCACAAGTCACCTGCGGGGGACGAACCGCTCCCAGTTCTCGCCCGCTACGAGACTGCGTGAATAACGGGATTACGGAGAAAGTGGTGTAACCCCTCGGCCAGAGAGACCGGCGACGATGTACTTACTGATCTTTTATTCTCTATTCGTACGGGACAGTCGGCTTGATGAGTGTTAATTGACAAACCGACGAGATGTGCATCACAATGTCTGGTCTTTCCTGAGACTTTCACATTATGTAACGATATCTGATATTGACCCTTTACCACTATTGCCAACAGTTGGTCCTTCTCGCACAGAGAATGGACAGCAAGGTGGGAAGGCAGTTAACCTTACCTTGTTTGTGTTCTGTGTTCAGCTTTGAGTGGTTCGGTCTTAGTTGTGATTTGCTTGTTCTTCTGTAGTCTCATTACATCTATAATAGCTGCCAACTTAGTGAGCACTTTGTTGTGGCGCTATGTGCGTCGGTCTTACCCGAGGACTACCTTACTCGAGGACGGTACGTATTCTATACTCTGTATCTCTCATACAGTCGGACTATTCATATCTGGTCAGGTAGGCAGCTGATGATAGTGCGTCAACCGATCTGACAATGAAACTTAAGGTGCCATGTGCCATATGTCGTTCCAAGCTAGGGACGTTTGCAGATTCCTTCCATTGGCACCACTAACCTTGTTGGAACTGTTGGGACTTCTTTCGGGTGCCATTGCTTTTACAAATATTGGAATGAAATATGAGCCATATAGTTTACTTAGTCTGGACTGCTTGTCTAAATTACTGGAGCCACTTTAAGTGGCGCTTGGTAGAATTATGAGACTTATGATTTCAATGAGCTGTCTAGTGACACCGCAACTGTAAATATCACATCATTTGTTTTCGTCTTCAACGTTCTCTACCATCCCCCTGACAATTATTATTATAAACATGCTTATACTTAACCTCTCTTTTTATTCTGTATGTACACTTTGGATTTCCGAAATGGTATTTCCGTCAAGGATAATCTATCCCTCCATCTATAAGCCCAGTGAAAGACAGTGTTGAGTCTGAATCAATCGATAGTTCGTCAAAGACGATGAGTTTTATTGACTTGATGAAGAAGTGGATTACGCAAATACTAAAAGAATAGGTCCTTGAAAAACATGTCACTTCACTTCCCACTTCTCCTGGAATTTTTCTGTCTACGCAATTTGTGCAATGGCAAACTATTACAATTCTTTACGTATCACTTATTCTTCTACTTGATGAAGAAGTGGATTACGCAAATACTAAAAGAATAAGTCCTTGAAAAACATGTCACTTCACTTCCCACTTCTCCTGGAATTTTTCTGTCCACGCAATTTGTGCAATGGCAAACTATTACAATTCTTTACGTATCACTTCTTCTTCTTCTTCTTCTTCTTCTTCTTCTTCTTCTTCTTCTTCTTCTTCTTCTTCTTCTTCTTCTTCTTCTTCTTCTTCTTCTTCTTCGTCTTCTTCTTCTTCTTCTTCTTCTTCTTCTTCTTCTTCTTCTTCTTCTTCTTCTTCTTCTTCTTCTTCTTCTTCTTCTTCTTCTTCTTCTTCTTCTTCTTCTTCTTCTTCTTCTTCTTCTTCTTCTTCTTCTTCTTCTTCTTCTTCTTCTTCTTCTTCTTCTTATTCTTCTTCTTCTTCTTCTTCTTCTTCTTCTTCTTCTTCTTCTTCTTCTTCTTCTTCTTCTTCAGCATTCCGAGCCATTGAGGTTCTTTGCTGCATATACAAGTCGTCTCCATTCGTCTCTCTGGTTGACCTTCTCTTGCCAGTCGCTACGTATCACTGACATCTGAAAATAAGCATTAATCTGTTTAGCTCATGTATTCACAGAAAGTCGGCGCTGTGGCTCGAGAGTTAGTGAAAGACAATTTCACAATTGTCCAGTATACCGAGTCAGGGTTCGAAATAAACCGCGGGTGATTTGACAGCAGACCGATTTGCGTTGTTTTCTATTCTATGATGCGTTGGCCGTTCATAAAGCAATGGCAAACTATTGAAAGCAAACATTGCCCAATAAATCAGTGAGTGCATAAATAAACAGGAATAGAAGCATTAAGTAGATGCGGTTGTTGCACACAGTGATCAATTAGGGTTAGAATCGAATTGTAAGAAACTAGAGATTATGCTCGTCTCCGAGAAGAGTGGAATACCACAACGTATCATCCAAATAAATGGGACAATTCTTAAACAGATGAATTGGTACAGGCTATCTCGGAACATATCACAACTATCATTGAAGATCTGATGGAAGATGTCTTGTAGAGATTAGAACACACATCGTAATGGCAAAGGTCGCATTTTGCAACATGGAATACATAGACATAACTAAAAAGTTGTCAATTTCAGTGAGAAAAAAGAACGAAAACTGTTGTATGCATGTGAAACAATGACAATAGTCGGATGCGCTGAGAAACACCTAAAACTGGTGGAAATGCTGTTGAGGGAAATACACAGAATACTATGGACGGTGATAAAAATTACTCCTAGAGTTCTTTTAAAAAAAACATACGAAAACCGTATATTTATTACATATATTAGTCGCAGACTGTCAAGTTGTGTGCACGTCATGAAGAGAATCACCATGAAAACTTCTTGACAGCTGACAAAGTTGATTAGGAAAGAGCAACGATAAAGCAAAGATATAAATACATGGATGACTTGGTGAAATGACATATTTGGGACAAGAACACAAATATGATCCAAGACTCTGGTGATCGTGTGAGATGGTGGACTTTTACTATCCACTCTTATTAGCATTTTTTTTTTTTTTGCATATCCTTTTACAGGACATCGCTGTCAACAGCAGCATCTTTCAGCTGTCTGTTGATTTCTTGGCAAGATTACGCTCAGTAGTTTGCCATTGCTTTCTGAGCGGCCGGCTGGCTCAGTGTCCCGCAAGTCACCAGCGGGGGTCGAACCGCTCCCAGTTCTCTCCCGCTACGAGACTGTGCGTGATAAACGGGATTACGGAGAAAGTGTTGTAACCCCTCGGCCAGAGAGACCGGCTCTTATTAGCATGGCACACGATAATAATCGTTTTCTTTCCTCCTCCAATCCCACCCCCTTTGTTATGTTTGCTTGTGTCTTTTTAAAAAAGGTTTTTCCCAATCCCAGGTTTTGTTTTCCCACCCAAGTTCTATTCATATTCCCGATTTTGTTCTTTCTTAATTACACACTTGTATTGCAAGGCCCGATCTAAATTTTATAAGAATACGCCGTTGGAACTACATCGGCCATGTTACTCAGAATGGACAAGACAAGACTCCCCAACCAAGCCCTTTATTGTCACCAGTAGGGAAAAAGAAAACGGGGAAGACCAAGAGAGACCCTGCTTAGAACCATCATCAGAGAAGGCTCATTCAACGGCCAAGTGAACATCCAGGATCTACAACAGGTAGCAGCGAACCGCCGGAAATGGAGAGCCATGACTTCTGCCATAAGCTCCGCCTTAGTCTCAAGAGGAAAGACTTAACTAATCAGCTAACTAATTGCAAGGCTATACCTATTGTATCACTCCGATTCATTTTAATTATTGTAATTTGTTTTGTGTTTGTATGTTAGATCATTATCGAGTTCTACTTATTTTTTTGATAGTCTTTGCATCTGTTTCTCACGGGTTTGCATGCAGTATTTTTTAATTGTAAAAACAATTAAAAGGTCCATAGGTGCTCAGACCCTTTTCCCCTAGCTATGCATCAGCGTCCAGTGGCTAATAGTGCCAGTTCTGTGTTGGTTGACGAGGCACCTCGTTTTTCCGATGTACCGTCTGGCCGTGCCGATTCTTACTCCCAAGTCTTTCATCCTGGACAGCGATGAAAATTCACTGACGTCAAAGTCCTCTGTTCTCGCCATATCTTTAAGGACGTTAATAACATCAGCACGATCCATGGGCTGGCCATCTACAGGGGATGCAGAGCTAGCCAGTTTATCAGCTCGTTCATTTCCCTTGACTCCCGCATGTCCCGGGATGAAGTTGAAGGTGACTTTACGGACAACAGACTTCCGCAGCCACTCAGTCCACTGTCTACGTACAGATCCAGCTTCGACTTTCTGAATCATGCTCATTGAATCACTTAGTACACACACGTTGGTATAATGCTTATATTCCAGCCATCATCATGCTGCTCGTGGTCATAGAGTGGGCACCACCGGATTCTTGAACGGTTCGGCCCTCTGAACGGGCTGTAAATGCCCACGCACTTCTCTGCTGCTTTACAACAGATCCATCTGTACAGATGAGCACTTCGGGGCTATCCGAGTGTTCATAGTTGAGCGATTTGACCTCTGCATTGACAGCGGCAGGGTTCTGATCTCTGCACCGTCTGTCGAGTGTGATAATGCATGAGAAAGTGCACTTAAAAGCTGGAGGCACCGGCTCCCATTCCTGGTAAGACTGCAGACCTCTCTGACGATATCTTCCACCCGACCCATCCATGAATTTCCCCTCTTTAGCCTGTCACCCTTTTCTCTAAATATAGCGTCATGCAGAGGGTGCTGCTCATCTGCACTTATTTTTAAGTATGCACGAGCTCTCTAGATCTTGATCCTGTGTTCCATTGTCAGGAAGTCAAGGAGGTATCTTATTGCTACACAGCTAGTGTCTCTCGTGCAGCCCAAAATGATGCGCATGGCTTCGTTTTGTACCTTTTCAAGTTTTCCAATCTGTGTGGGGCTGACAGTTTGGATGGCCACTGCATACTCGATGCAACAGAAGTATTAGCAGTCTTTGCTCGATACTTGATAATGATGATGATTAATCAGGAACATAGAGTTGTTTTACATTACTGATCCCAAGCCAGTCGATGGGATACCTAAGCCTTCGCGGATAAGGTCGAAAACATAGAACTGCCGCTGTGCAGTCTGGTCACGTTCCAAGATCTCTTGGTAATTTAACATCTCCAAGATTAGGATGTAACACACGCCTATCTTTCAAACGATTAGTCTGACGTTACTTATTACACATGAATATCAATTGGGGAACCATTTGAGACCACCAAGACTGTGCATATATAAATACACACATAATGTTTGGCACTCATGGAAATAGGGGAAACAAATTAGAAACTAGAGGACGCAATAGGCAACATACAAATTGAAAGATGTAATTACCGACCGGGATTCGAACCTGTCACCTCCAAATAACGACAGCGCCTTGCTGCAGTAACAATTGTACTTCGACTGGGTGTCTAGTTGGTAATGAGTAGAAAGTACACTTGTTCCTTCGGCGAGGCGCTTTCGTCATTTGGGGGTGACAAGTTCGAATCCCGGTCGGTAACTATAGCTTTCAATGTGTATGTTGTCTAGTGCGTCTTCTAGTCTCTAATTCTTACACCTGCTTCTATGAACGCCAAACAATACGAGTGTATTTATTTATAAACAGACGTTACGTGACAGTACTATTTCAGCCCCAAACAAAGAATATAATCTACATTACAAAACAAATATGAAAATAAGCAGATACGTATTCAGATCTAATTGCAGGGGAAATGGAGCTTCTTTGGGAAATGCAAAGAATACCATGGACGGAAAAGGGGGGGGGGGGGGGGAGAGAAGAAGCAGAAAGAGTGCTTCAACAAACATGTGAAAATGGTAAATTGAATTAGATAAATTAAACATAGACAGTTAAGATATGTGGGCGTGTTATGAGAAGAAATCAACTTGATAATTTAGCCACAACTGACAACTTTGAAGGAAAGGAGCAAGAGGATTGTATTGTATTCTTTGCTTGCTTGTTTGAAATTATGTGCAGAACTACTCAGACTTCAGCCCTTAAATCAGATAGTAAGTAAATAAAGGTCCCTTCTACGCGCCTTAAGTCGCTCTGGGCATATGTTGCTAGATAAATATCTGTATAGACTAATCAATCTACACTGGTGGGGGATGTGGTTAGTGTCACGCCAGCTGCTTTACTATCCAAGACACTCCTGGTCATTTCGGTCAGTTGCCAAGCAGTAAAATGTGCACTGCCTCCCTGCGTCCAAGCGGCGTCAATGAAGCGGAGTCGCACTTGTTTAACACGTTACACATCCTGAAAGAAAATCAGAAAAGCATTGCTTTGACTGTCACGTGAGCCTCTGATTAAAAGCCTCAGGGGTATAGTGTATTGCGATTGCATCTGCTATATCTGCTATGTTGTGATGGTATGCCTTTCAAAATGGCAACTGCTTATTGGCTCAGCACTTATGTATTCAGTGCAGTTATAGATTTATTTTTTTTTAACCTCTTGCTCAGACTATCATCCTGTGTTGAATATTGTTGTCGAAATTCACCGTCACTAATAATATTATGAGACACAAATAACACCAAGTATACCTAGCACAATACCTAGAACCCTTCGGCCTAAGTGGTAAGTTTACTTGGAGCCAACATTGAAGAAAACTGTCACTCCTATATACCATCTCTGTTACAGCGCCATTTTAACACTTAAAGTCTCCGTGGCGAAGTGGTCAAGCCGTTTGACTCGGGCACCGAAGGTTGTAGGTTCGATTCCGAGGCCGCGTCCTTCGGTTGACGAGTGAAATGTATTCGGAGACTTCTTGGAATCGTCGCTGGAGCTAGGGAGTTCTTGCTTTGTGCAACGCTTTCCGCGCTGCGGGAAGAGACTGGGCTATGTTGGATAAAAACCCGGTGCAATGAAGTCGACCCTGTCGACTTATAAGCGACGTTTTAAAACCATTTTTACAAATTAGGACTAGATAGAAGTGGAGGAGCTATGAATTACTTCCAACTTAATAGTAACATAAATTATAAAATACCTCTTTTCAAATAAAGAGGTGTATAGGGTATATGGTAGCTAGTCACTAGTATATCTGGACCACTCTGCACTCGCTAAGTGATGCAGTCCTTATCACTCCAACCACCTTTGCTTCCTAGACACTTTCCTGATACCCAATATAAGCTATGTCGATCTGTGAGCCCATATCAACGAAATAATAACTCCACCAAGCGATTCGAACTCATGGCAACTGGGCCTTCATGCAAGCGTGCTTGCCCCTGTGTTACCACGGTTCTTTTTCTACCTAATACTTCGCCAGAATCTCCACTAACAATTCTATAGAGCAAAAGGCGCAACCAGCCGCCCCAACTTGACATTTGTGTCTGAAATAACAGAAGACACTACGTATACATATTGATAGAAACTGATGAATTCTGAATCCCACAAGGTAGATAAATCGAGTCAATATTTTCTGGGCTGTTCCTCTGAGAGAATTCACTATTTCCAAAAACTAGAGTGCATATGTAGTGGCATGGTCTTCCAACTGTGCGAACACACTCGTACAGGTAAAGACGTCAAGGCTATCCCTCCTGGACAGCATGCCCACAGTAGGAATGGGGAATGAAAGTGGCTCGTGAAAAAATAGACCAGAGAAGTATGACTGAACTCAAGAGCAGTCTATACACGTGTGGATTAACTTGTCCTATTACCATTGTCCCTCGCCAGATGAACACACGACTTCTGAGTTACTTGTAATTTACGCCCCCAAGTTAAGGACGAGAAGTCAACATTTTAGTCCAACTGACCGGTGTAGGGGTTGAACCCAATTCCTTGGCATCAGCTGACGTAACATTTAAAAGCAAGCAGTCTTGGATGTATGATAGAAGGTCCCTATAGAAAACCAGCTAGACACGAGAATGGAGCAGAAACCGGAAGAATAGTCTGAAAGCTGTCAAAGTAAGATAACAAAACAGCTGGTCTGTTTATACAGGCCACCTATTCTCTCTTGTAAACAATGAAAGTCAATTTCCCCGAGTGCTGTTTCATACAACGAGACCACACGAACACAAATAGGTTCACAGCTTTCTTCCACTGACTAATGTTTGATGGTTAACATAACAAAAGCCTGTACTACAGTAAACATGTATTGGAAGTAAGTGAGTACTTGCAATTTTATTTATTCTTTTGATAAGAGCTTGCGGTTCCCAAAGGGGTCAGAGCCGCCCCATGAGACTCCCACGTCCCTGTGTGTCATTCGGATGAGTGCCCACATGATACAGTGATACAGCGGCATATGGATTTATTAAATACCAGCTTAGACTCCCAATGGTATGTTCCTTAAACCTTCATTTTGACTATTCATATGGTCTTGTAATTCTACTTCTAATTTTGCTATTAGTACTTGATAGTCCGCAAATAGTTCTTTAATGGTGTAATTTGCCTTTGGTTCTTCTTCTGTGTTCTATTCGTCATGTGGTGTCGTTGCGGTCTCTGTGTGGCTGGTTTCGTTACATATGCTGTCTATATATAGATTATGAACATTAGGGGGGAACAGGACACATCTTATCGTACTCCGGATCTTATGGTGAAGGGTTCTGAATGCCCTTCACTTGTTCTCACTATGCATTCACTGTTGTTGTATAAGCTTCTACACAAGTTTGTTAGATGTGTACTCACTCCATATGCCCCTGTAGGTAAATGCCTCTGTATTATGTGCAATCTCTTTGACTGCCTTTGGGATAATTATGGAGTGTCTCCAGTCTCGTGGTGTCAGTTGTTCTACCCAAACATGATTAAATAGTCCATGTAGCCGTGTTGTTCCTACTTCTCTTGCTGCTTTCATTAGTTTATTTGGCATTTCGTCTTATCCCGGTTATGTTTTTAATGGGGCTAATCTGGACAGCTTCATTCACTTTCTTATTTCAGTATGTCTGGTTCTAGTTCTTCGATGACATCTGTATCAGTTGCTTGGATTCTTGTGCCAACTGAATGTTGAGAAGTTGATCGAAGTACTACCTCCATCATTTTAGGTTTTGTTTTTGTTCACTTACTGGTTCTCCTTTTTCGCTGTTAATTATTTCGGTTGGGTCAAAGTGTCCTGTTCTGGTTCTCATTGCACTGATATTTTTGTAGAAGTTTCTTGTTGCCTTTTGTAGTTTTTATTTAGGGTTTTCTCCATATTCATCCCAGTCTTTTTGTTTTTTTCTCATTATTATTCTATTCGCCTGTCTTCTTGCTATTCTATACAAAACAAAACCCTAGTATAACAGCCAGTCCCCTTTTTGTAGGCCAGTATATTCCACATGGCTAATAACAAGTGTCAGACCATTATCTAATATTACTGTGTCGTGTAGTTTTGATGTTCGCATTTGCCCATGCCTATATAACACATATAGTAACACATATATATAACACATATCTGGGTAGCGGGGTAGGGGTATCCCCTATCAAAGGAGAAGTAAGGCGCCTCCTTCCCTCCGCTAGCCTACGGGACACCCTTGAGCAAGGTGGAGTACCCGTTTAGCCCCCCGATCAGGGTTACGTGATGCCATGTGTGCAGGTGGTGGATGAAGATTGGCGCAGCCAACAGATAGTTGTAGGTTAAGGTCTACACCTTCACGACGGTAGGCAGAGGATCTCTATTTTGAGGAGACAATGGCTACTGTCACTGACCAGTATGGTCACTGCTAGGAAGGAAAGCAATGGCAAACTACCTTCTTTACAGATGCCAAGAAAATAATGTTGTGTGAAATCATCGATAATCAGATAAACGGCGTAAATGGGTGCTCCATAGGAACAGCCTCGCCCGGTAGGGATAGTCATGCGCACCAGGTGACTCCAGACCGTCAACAGGCTACTAGGTGCAACAGATTAATATCATTGAAAGTAGGAACTTGGAACGTTAGAACAATGAATGCAGATGGAAAATTAGAAAACATCAAAAATGAAATGGGGAGAGAGAAGATTAACATATTAGGAGTATCGGAAACGAGATGGAAAGGAGCAGGGATAAGGACAGGAGAGGATTGTAAGATTATTTACTCTGGGGGAGAAGAACAGCAAAGAGGTGTAGCCATTATATTAGATAAAGCAAACATCAAATTCTGTCAAAGGATATCATGCTGTGTCAGAGAGAGTCCTATTAGTAAAATTAAACGGAAGACCTTTTAAAATAAATGTCATTCAAGTATATGCCCCAACAAGTGAAAGCAGTGAAGAAAGCATAGAGGAATTTTATAATGACGTGGAGTCTGCTTTGAAGAAACTGCAAAAAATCAGAAATAAATGTCATAATGGGTGATTTTCAACGCAAAAATAGGGACAGCAAGGCGATGGATGCAGTGTAGGCAACCATGGTTTGGGAGAGAGAGAAATGAAAGAGGATACAGACTTGTAGAATGGGCAAAAGAACAAGAAATGGTTGTAGGAAACACCTGGTTTAAACAGCATCCTAGAAGATTATGGACATGGAGGAGTCCAGACAGCAGGATTAAAAACCAGATAGATTACATCCTCATTAGCAAAAGGTTTCGAAATGCGTTAACAGTCGTAAAGACAGTTCCAAATGCAGACTGTTACAGTGATCACAGATTAATTACAGGCACATTGAGGGTAAAGTTAAAGAAAGTCAAGTATACAGCAGGAAACCCTAAATATGACTTGTGCAAATTGAAAACTGACAAAGAAATACAAGATAATTTTAACATAGAAGTAAAGAACAAATTTGATATATTTTCTGATCTAGAGATCCTGTTTCAATATGTAGATGATCAATGGGAAACGATGAAGAATTCAATCAGTTGCGCAGCAGAAAAAACTATTCCAAAAGTAAAGAAAGTGGGCCGTAAGACATGGATGCTTGCTTGCTTGCTTGTGTTCGTTGGCTTGAGCTCCAACGCAAAGTCCTGTATGTCGGATGAAGGCATCCTATTGTCCAACATCAGTGTGATGTCATACAGGACCTGAGGTTTGCGTGAGTATCCGTTGTCCCATGTCTGGCTTATTGGTGCGCAGACTGGTGGTTCCTCGCCGTACAGGCAGACACTCTCCGACTTCGGAGGAATCGGCGATCCTATTGACTTCAGCCAGGAACCCGAAGGGACCTGTTGCCCAGGACGCTCGACGAGGACGCGTCAATAGGTCTTGGCCAGTATATAACCCGGCCCTGGTGCCTTGGAAACACCTCTGCGTCCCAGACATGGATGACTGAAGAAATTTTACAACTAATGGAAACAAGAAGACAGAACAAAAATAATCCTGCCAAATATGAAGAAATTCACAGAAAAGTGAGAACCTTATGTAAGGAGGCAAAAGAAACATGGCTTGAGTAAAATTGCAGAGATATTGAAAAACAACACAACAGTAACAATGCGAAACTAATGCACCAAAGAATTCAGGAGCTTACTAATCAAAGAACACGTACATCAGCAGGCTGCCTAAAGACAAAAGATGGAAGAGTCATAATAGAAAAAGATCAGATCTTACATGAACGGTCAGATTATGTGAAAAACCTTTATGACGATAACAGAGACGAACAGTATGATGTCCAAAATAATAATGAAGGACTAGCAATTTTAAAGATGGAGGTTCAGAATGCGCTTAACCATATGAAATCTGGCAAGACCCCCGGTTCAGACAGCGTCACAACAGAAATGATTAATGCTTTAGAAGAATATGGAATAGACAAAGTTACCAGTCTGCTTAATACAATATATGATACTGGAAATATACGTCAGGAGTTATGTAATTCTGTACTTATTGCAATCCCAAAGAAATCATGAGCCTTGGAATGTGATCAACATCGAACAATTAGTATAATGAGTCACATCACGAAGATTTTGCTAAGGATTATCATGCAAAGAGTTAGGAGGAAACTACAACCTGAACTAGGAGAAGAAGAATGTGGGTTTGTGGAAGGCAAGGGTACAGTAAATGCTGTGTATATACTGAGAAACATAATCGAACGTTCTATAGAAGTAAACAAAGATCTACACCTTTGCTTTATTGACTACACAAAGGCTTTTAATAAAGTGAGACATGTCAACATGATAAGGATGCTTGAAGATCTACAAATTGATGGAAAAGATCTTAGACTTGTAAAAAACATATATTGGAAACAACAAGCTGCCATAAGAGTTGATAATGAAGTAAGCCAATATCAACCTATTAAAAGGGGTGTGAGACAGGGATGTGTAATGTCTCCAGATCTGTTTTCCCTGTACAGTGAAAGTATTTTCAGAAATATTGAAGATATGGAGGGAATCAACATTGGGGGACGATGCATCAATAACATTAGATATGCAGATTGTCACCGTCTCACCATTAGATATATTATTAGAGGGCTGCAACTCCAGCCCAAGAGAGAGAGAAGCGAGTCGCTCAGAGCCCGAGTAATCTAGAGCCTTCTCGAACCACCGGTCATCGAGTCCATGGGTCCGTGGACACTGATGTGGCCCGCCTAAAGCGGGGTCCACGAGGAACTCGGACAGAGTTACCGCCCGTGTCGGATTGGGACACGCGGAGACCGGCAGAGGACAGACGGACTTGAGAGAGGCAACAAGGCCTGCCTGAGAGGGACTCAATAGATATTCATAGATATATATATACATAGGCTAGATAGTGTGCTAGATTGTTGTATGACAACTCTGTGTTTGAGATTAACTATCTGTGATATGTAATATGCGTCAACGCATACTGTAAATGTATATACAATAAATATTTGATTCTCATAGCGAGCAGATTTATTGTTGCCTGTATGAACCCAAGTTACCTAGATAAGAGCAAGATGATGACAGGCTTTTTGGGGGCTAGTTTTCCGGTTTTGGCATAAAATGTTTTCTGAAAGTTCTATTAATTGCCATGTAAAATTACTTAATTGATCATATCACATTGATTTGTTTAAATCAAAAAAAATTGTTAACTTACAAGTTTACAAAAAATTAGTAGCTATCTAGCGATAAAATAGAATTAATCTGAGTCCCTCAGCAGCGTCACAGCAGTGCCTTCGAATTGTGCCTCATTATTGTTATTCTGTACACTATTTTTGACATGACTGTGACATTTTTTGACCGTTACTAATGTTTTCTCACTCTACGAGCAGATTGTTCCGCAAATAGTGCCGCGTGCAACCCATGTAACTTTTCCAACAGTGACGAGAGTACAAGACAACATCCAGTTCTGGAATTGAGAGCTAAGTTTCATGTCATACCCATTGTAACTCTAAGCTGTACTTCTCATCTTTCATCAATGTATTATTGTGTTTCATATTGATTTCGTTGCATATTCATGACCTTGTCACCAACATAACCTTGCATTTTGATTTACACATTAATAATTAAGGGAGTTAACCAAATTTTCGACTACACAACATTTTTTCTAAGGGATTTAACTTTATAAACATTATAAACAAGAAAAACACAAAATGTCTACCTTAGAGAAATGCATTGAGCAAGGAATAAAACTAGGTTATAAAGAAGAGAAATTGTCAGAATGGGCACAGAAAACGCACGCAGAAAACATTGCCCGTGAAGAAAGAGCGATAGAACGAGAAGAAAAGAAAATGCAGATGCAGAGGGAGGCCGAAGAAAAGAAATTGCAAATGGAGGCCGAAGAAAAGAAATTGCAAATGCAGGCCGAAGAAAAGAAATTGCAAATGCAGGCCGAAGAAAAGAAAATGCAGATGCAAATGGAGGCCGAAGAAAAGAAAATGCAAATGCAAGCAGCAGAAAAGAATTACAAATGGAGATCAACGCGGCTGCCAAGCAAGCCCAATTAAATGCTGAGACACAAGTTAAACTAAAACAAATGGAAATTGAGTCCAACGCAGAAATTCAATAAATAAGCTAAGAAGCAAAGAGGAAGAACAAAAATATAATAAGTATAAAGGCCTCGTGAAGGCGTACTGCTCAGGAGATTCCATCAGCGCCTATTTGGAAAATTTTGAGTGTCTCATGGCCTACCATAACATCATTAAATCAGATTGGGCATTTATTCTAATGAGGAATTTAGCTCTTGAACCACTAAAAGTAATAGAGACAGTACCAAAGGAAATGCGAAAAGACTATGACTACCTAAAACAACGCATTCTCCAACATTTTTCTTTAGATACTGCAGGTTACCAACAACAATTTGCCAAATTAGCACCACAGCCAAACCAAACCTTTATAGATTATGTCAGTACAGTCCAGGACGTGTGCACAAAATGGATCAACTCGGCTAAAACCAACAATAGCCATGACAAACTTAAAGAGCTTATTATTATAGACAAAATAGTTAGCACCATCCCCACACCGTTTGCCAAGTTCTTAAAACAGATGGACTGTAAGAGTATTCAGGAAATAGAGGCAAAGGGGAATGCATTTTTCACAGCAAATAGGGATATTTTTCAGTTGAACATTAGTCACAACGATACAGCAGCTGCAGTGGTGAACACCAGATACGCTAAACAAACAGATAGTAGATTTAAACCGCGCCCCAATGTCGGTAAAGTAGCAAAATGCCAATATTGCGGTTACAGTCACGACACTTACTCTATGTGCGACAAATCGCCTACCTATCCAAACCACCTCAAAATGATGGTGGAGAAGCAGAAAAATAAGCGCAACGCTTACCATAGAGCGGTCAAATGCTACTTTTGCCAAAGTTTTGGCCACTATAGTCGTAATTGTGATGGACGTAAGTTATTGAAACAAGCCAATGCTGCTATGGTAGAAACGTCGTCTGACGAAGAGATTGAGTCACTGAATGAATGTAATAATCAACAGGACAATGAAAGCGAGCTTGGTAATGCTGTACACGTCATTAACACCATTACAGACAGTAAGTGCAACACCTGTACAAAGTTCCAACTAGACACAACGTTATTATGTGGCCACACCATCCCTATTTCAAATGAAACAGCAAACGCTGCTTTGTCATCTACAGGCAAGCTAAGTTTTTCTACAGGGTTTGTAAACAACAAAAAGTGCACATTAATTCGCGATTCCGGCGCAACGCTCTGTGGGGTTAGGAAAACATTAATAGACACTAAAGACTACACAAACAAACATGTGACTTGTCGCACATTCTCAGGTACGATAGAGAGATACCCCCTTGCTCTGGTCGAAATTCGAACACCGTTCATATCTGGACAAGTGTTGTGCGCTGTCCTTGACAACCCAGTCGCTGATATTATTCTTGGTAATTTACCCAACATACATCCATGCTCTGAAAAGGAAATCAAAAAGTGGGAGCAAAAACACGGTATCCACCACACAAACAGCGACGCTAAAGAGAAACACCATTCTTGCTTGTCTCATTCTGCCAAAATACCAAGGGAGACAACCACTGAGGTAATTCAGAAAGAATTCACCGAGGTGTACAATGCAGGGGCGGTCGAATCTATGAACGATACGACCGAATTAAAACCTCGAATTGAGGATGCTACCGAGCTACCAAATACCAAACCTGTAGATGTGCAACAAAACACACAACACACAAACGCAATCACACGACAGACAACCCACAAAACCAACACTGACCAACTGCAGGAATCATTAGAAATAGTAGCGCCAAACTCAACTAACATCAATTTTGGAAACGAACAGAAAAATGACCCTACACTTGCACCATACTTTAAGTTAGTAGGTCTTAAACCGAAATTAACAAAGAACGCATCGTGGACATTTAGGCTACAGAACAACATCTTAACTAGGTTTTACACAACACAACAGACCACGATACAGCAAGTAGTCTTACCACAAGCTCATCGAGACAAAGTTCTAAAAATAGCCCATGACTCCCCTTTTGGAGGTCATATGGGGTATGAAAAGACCAGGGCTAGGGTCCTCACTCAGTTTTATTGGCCAAAGTTTTGCCAAGATATAAAAACCTTCTGTAGATCTTGTGATATATGTCAGAAACTGGTGAAAAAGGGGAAAAACCCTACAGCAGAAGTCCAATCAACGACAACTGCCTCGAGGCCTTTCCAAATCGTGGCAGTTGACCTAGTAGGTCCGTTGAATCACATATCTAATAAGGGGAATAGATATATTTTTACTCTTATTGATTTATGTACAAGGTGGCCCGAAATGCTTCCATTAAGATCTATCTCCTCTAAGGATGTGACGGACATATTACTAAACATTTTCTCCCGTTTTGGCTTCCCGGAGAAAATCATTTCTGATAGAGGAACCCAGTTCATATCGAATGCCACCCAATCAGTAACTAAGTTACTAGGCATCAAGCAGTGTTTCACCAGTCCCTATCGACCGGCCGCAAATGGTATCTGCGAAAAACTAAATGGGGACCTGAAACATATGCTATCTAAAGTGACAGCTGAAAATCCAGCCGATTGGGACATACTTCTCCCAACGGTGCTGTTCGCATATAGAGAAGTCCCACAGTCAAGTACAGGGTTCTCTCCCTTCGAATTGATGTATGGAGCGAACCCAAGAGGACCTCTCACCATTTATAAAGAGATAATATCACAACCTGTAGATATCCAACTTCCCATTTCTACCTATGATTTGGTCACTGATACCAGAGACAAAATCATACGTTCCTGTATATTGGCCAGAACATCACTACAGGAGAAAGGTTTTAAATACAGGCAGTACGCCAATAGAGGTGCAAAAACAATTGTGCTAAATCCGGGTCAGGATATTTTACTACTCCTACCTGACAAAAGAGATTTACTGTCAACCTCTTGGCAGGGACCTTTTAAGATCATGAGAAGAATTTCAGAAGTAGATTACGAAATCTCATTAAATGGAAAGTTGAAAATATTCCATGTAAATATGTTGAAACCATACTATGCTAGACAGGACAACGAGACAAATGAACTGACGCAACGAACTGGTGACGCAGACGAAACGACAATTTCCCGACGAAATGACACCTCGACAAACGAAGCATCGTTAACGACACACTCTTACGACGACGAAAACGACGAAGACATATGGACATTACCGACAATCTGTGATATCGACAACGACGACAAATTTGACGACATATTGACAACGATTGATCTCGACGACGACGACAATGACATTGAAGACAATTTACAAACAGTAGCATCTGTGATAAATCAGACAGACGTGGACAATACTGAAATCCCTGTACCAATCATGACTGACGACGGAAGTATAAATGACATACATATCTCTGACACTTTGACACAACAACAGCGACAAGACATTTTGACTATCCTTGACGAGTATAAAGCTATCTTTTCTAACAAACCTGGACGCACTGATAAAATAACACATTCAATTGTGCTGACAGATCTGAGACCAGTCAAATGTAGACCATATTCTATTCCTCTCCATTACAGATCGAATTTAGATAAAGAAATTTTAGACTTAGAGAAGAATGGCATTATTCAAAAATCGATGTCTCAATATTCTTCACCGATTGTCCTGGTGAAAAAGAAAGACCAGACAATCCGCTTGTGCATCGACTATAGAGTATTAAATACAAGAACAACAACGGATGCAGAGCCTATGAACAGTTGTGAAGATCTTATTTTAAATATGGCTCAATCATCCTTATTTTCTAAGACAGATTTAGCGAAAGGATATTGGCAAGTTCCACTACACCCTTCTTGTAGACATATAACAGCATTCGCAACACCTCTCGGTTTGTACGAATGGCTATATCTTCCTTTTGGCCTGAAGAACGCACCGGCCACATTTGTGAGACTAACAAGATTGTTATTACACGGAATTAAAGATGTAGTATCCTATATTGATGATATATGCGTCCATTCTTCTGATATGACTTCTCACTTACTTACTCTCAAACAAGTCTTCAACCAAATCTCTCTTTTTGGACTTACTATCAAACCTTCCAAGGTTGAAATAGGTTATACACAAATAGACTTCCTTGGTCATAGAATTTCTGAAGGTAAATTGTTGACTGATGATAAAATTGTTTCCAAGATCCTTAATCTAGAAGTTCCTACCACAAAGAAACAGATTAGAAGTTTACTAGGTCTTATTAACTACTATTCTAAATTCATTCCACATTGGGCAGAACTCACCTCAGTATTTTCTGATATGTTAACTAAAGATCATCCATCAAAAATTTGTAAAAGTACCAGCTTAGATGATGCAATGTGTAGATTGAAACATATTTTTTCTAATCCACCAGTCTTACGATTACCCAACATAAATTTACCCTTTATTTTGACCACAGATGCTAGCGCTGTCGCAATAGGAGGATGTTTAATGCAGGAAGTGGATAGCGTACGACACCCGATTCTCTACGTGAGCCGCAAACTAAAGAAGGCTGAGACTCGTTATGCCACAGTGGAATTGGAGTGTTTAAGCCTAGTGTTCTGTATATTGAGATTATCTAAGTTCCTCTTGGGTAGTCATTTTGTGGTCCTCACAGACAGTTCGCCATTATTAGTCCTTAACCATGGGTCGCCCAAAAACCACCGGTTACAAAGATGGTGTCTTCTACTTCAGGATTTCGACTTTGAAATACGCCATATCAAGGGCACCGATAATATTATGGCTGACCTTTTATCACGGCAAGTAAATGCGCCAGTAGAATGACTCTTTATCACATTGACCATTAGCCATACTATAAACTGTGATACTTTTAGTCGGTTTCATATAACAGTGTAACTCTACACCTGCTAGAGTACTCTCAGTGATTAGGTTAATTACGACACCCAAGAACATGATACGTTACTTTGAGAACTATACCATTCAAGTGCCTAAACGCTAGAACGATTCCAGCAAGAAACAGTAACTGTGTTTGTTTCAACCAATAATATCAAGTGCACTGACTCTGAACACTGTAATATTTCATACGGGACATTAAGAACAATCCGTATGTGCTGTTGCTACGAAACTTTGCAAACAGCCGAAACAGAACGACAACGACTACAACACTCAAGAGACAGCCATACTAACTTTAACATTCATGGCATAACACGCTAACAACAGGACGACAACGCGCACATCATCGTTGGAGTTAGTTATTTAATTAATTAATTAGTTTAGGATTAAATATGTATTATATTTCCATTAATGATGTATATAAATTGTGTTAACCTGTAATTTGTACATATTCTACATTAATATTACAGGCGGTGCCATTCATAGGCTAAAGAACCGTCCTATACAATTGTCTCTATTTAAATTGTGACCTATTTTTCATGCATCGTACAAAAAGTACGTATTTTCGTAAAGGGCAAATATCGCCTAGCCCATTTTTTCTAAGGGCAATAACACTTACCTCAACTTTAATTATATATTTTAACCAAATACTATTTTGAATGAAAGGTGAGTGATTGACTGCGTGAAAGGATTAAATGAGAGAACGATACACTTGGCGGACAAATTGTACGCAAACCGTATTTATTGTAATTTGTCTGCGTCTTTCATGTAAAATTGCATGACTTGTCTAATTTGTGAATACATGTGTAGTACTTAGTTTAATAGTGAGTTAATATACTTAGTTTAGCAGTTAGGATACATCTAAGCACCACTACTTGGAATGCCTTATCATGTATTGCGCACAGTGCAGTGATTCATGATTGAGGTTATCCCAACTCGTGACGCTTGGAAATACGCCACACATTCAGCACACACATTACACAAACCTTAAAACTCAACACTATCAATTTAAAATACAGTCACTTTATTAGAAACATCAACTTATTAGTCAAGCACACTAACAAGCCAACAGGGACACTTGTAGTATGAGGGGGATAAAATAACAAGGGAACTACATATTTAGCATTATATAACATACGAGAGTAAAAATGTATTGAAATGCACACACAGATCAAGATTTGAAGGTGTACTTAATTAGCCAGGACTTCGGTCTTGTTAACTCTCTTTAATACAGAGGTTAATTGTCTAAATTTCATCTCAATCGGATGGACCGTTCGCGAACGCATAAAGAACGGACATACATACATACACACACACACATACATAAATTGTATATAGAGAGTGAGTGAGTGAGTGAGTGAGTGAGCGAGTGAGTGAGTGAGTGAGTGAGTGAGCGAGCGAGCGAGTGAGCGAGTGAGTGAGCGAGCGAGCGAGCGAGCGAGCGAGCGAGCGAGCGAGCGAGGGAGGGAGGGAGTGAGTGAGTGAGTGAGTGAGTGAGTGAGTGAGTGAGTGAGTGAGTGAGTGAGTGAGTGAGTGAGTGAGTGAGTGAGTGAGTGAGTGAGTGAGTGAGTGAGTGAGTGAGTGAGTGAGTGAGTGAGTGAGTGAGTGAGTGAGTGAGTGAGTGAGTGAGTGAGTGAGTGAGTGAGTGAGTGAGTGGTATGCCTTAGCTGTTCCAATTTCTTTTAACACACGACCAGGGAGCTGATAAGTTGAACAGCATTTTCCTGCTCTCATCAGGTCAAATCTTATTGTCAAGATAGCATTTAAGAGGTCAAGTTTCATCCTGTGTCTTAGTTTACATTTTGTATAATTCATAGTACTGAAAACTATTTCCACATCAGTATTTGAAAGGGGTAGTATCATGACAGACATCGCACATTCAAAGAGCTCACAGAATGGACTGTTACCTGAGGCACTTTTAAATTGTCTTACTTCACTCCAAAAGGCTTTAGTTTCTGTTTTGTTTCTCCAGTCAACCAAATTTACTTTGGTTAACTGATATTCTGCTCCCGCCACATTATTATCAGTAGTCCCTAAAAATGTCATAACTTGACAATATTTTATTATGTCCTTTGCTGGCTGAAGTATGTTGTTAACAGAAAAGAGTGAAATATGTTTCAATGCATCTAAATTTTCAGGAAGTCTCTGCTTCAATTGCTTGAATACTGAGAGAAGAAAATCTTGACAGCGCTTTCTTAAGTTGTTCTCCTCATTTTCTGTTAACAGGCCTTTTATTTTTAAACCATCAATTTTTTATTCGATTTGGTATCCCAGGTATGGATTAGGAGCCAAATAGTTCTCTATAGTGGAAGTGAACACATCAGCTTTAGAAGTTGGCAATATAAGTCTTTTACCAATTGAATGAAATAGCAAAGTGACATCGTCAAGTAATTTAACTTTATCAACATTTTGAGATTCAAACAGTTTATTAACTTTTTGCACTTCACTTAAAATGGGTTGTAAAAAGAGAAGGAATGCCATATTTGTTTCATCACTGTGCATTACATATAGTATTTCAGCTGTGCAGCACTTTTCACTTTGTCTTGTTATTTCGAAGTGTGTCTTCAACTCCAACCACTAGTTCACAATTACTTCAACAGCTGGTTGAATTGATAAACATCTAGTTTTGCAATGTGACAGAATTTTCAGTGGTAAGGAACTATCATTTAATGCTTTGTATACATTATTATATTGCTTTTGTCTGACATATGATTTGGAGAACCAGTTATGTGTTTCAGCAATAAGGAATTCCAAATTCCTTGGTAAACATTCTGATGAGACATGTGATAATGCTAGCTGCAAGGAATGACACGCACATTTTATGAGGATTAAAGATGGGATATCTTTCTTCAATTTTGTATAAACGCTGTGGTTGATACCAACCATTACCGATGCATTATTGGTTCCAATTGCAGCCAAATTCTTCCAGTTTAAATGTTTACTGACCAAATGTTTCTTCAATGCCTGAACTATGCTTTCTGCATCACACTCTTCCAAGTGAAATGGAAACAAATAGGTATTTTAAATTCCTGCAAGAAAAAACGAACTAAACATTAACAAACGTTGCACATACCTCACATTTTCTGCCCCACATGGAATTATCAGGTTGTGCACTATAAGTGATAGGTCGTGTGTTTGTGTTTTTGTCGTCAGCTATCTGTGTTGTTATTGACAAAGATTCTTAGAATCGAAACGTCTGTGTGTCGTACTGTATGCGTTCGTGTGTTTTTATCTTATTTTAGTATTCATTTTTATAGTTATTGAGTGCTTCTGATTTCGGATTTTTCACCTGTATTTCGCGACACGTGGATCTCCTTGTAAGGTATGTGCAACGTTTGTTAATGTTTAGTTCGTTTTTTCTCGCAGGAATTTAAAATACCTATTTGTTTCCATTTCATATTGTTATATCCTGCTGCAGCCGCTGCTTTTTCTCTCTCTTCCAAGTGAACTAGTCCAAGAAATGTAGAAACTACTTTGTCTTTGCTGTTGCTATAATATATAACACATACACCAAGCACTTTCAGAACCGAAATGTCATTCGATTCGTCTAATAATAAGCTGTATTTTTTTGGGGGTAGAAATATCACTCATCAAATCTTCTACCGGAATGGGTGTGGGGGATGTGTGTATGGGTGGAGGATATGTGTATGGGACGGATGCGGGGGATGTGTGTTTATGTGGGTGGAGATGTGTGGATGGTTTGAGGAAGTATGTGTGGGAGGCGGGGTTGTGTGGATAGGGGATTGTGTTGGGTGGATTGGGGATGCAAGGGCGGGTGGAGAGAAGTGTATGGTGTGTGGGTTTGAGATATGTGTGCGGTGTGTTGGTGGGGGATGTGTGAATGATGTGTGGGTGGAGGGTATGTTTGTGGTGGTATGGGTGGAGGATAGTGTGTGGTGTGGGGGATGTGTGTGATGGGTGCGGGGAATGTGCGTATGGGTGGGGTATATGTGTGGGTGAGTAGGGGATTGTGGTGGTTAGGGGAAGTATGCGGGGGGTGTGGGTGGGTGTGGGTGGGAGATGTGTGTGTGTGTGGATGAGGAATGTGTGGGTGGGGGTGTGTGAGTGGCTTAGGGATGTGTAGGTGGGTAAGGGAGTTGTATGTGTCGGGGTGGGATGTGTGAGTGGGTGGAGGATGTGTGTGGGTAGGGGTATTGTGATCGAGAGATGGTTGGTTGGGGTGGGTGGGTGGGGGTGTGTGAGTGCGTAGTGGAGGATGTATGCGTGAGTGAGTGTGTTTGGTGGACGGGTAGGGAATGCGTGTGTGGGTGGGGAGAGGTGTGTGGTGTGTTGGTTGGGGATATTGTGTGAGTGAGGTATGTGTGTGTGGGTGGGGGATTTTTGTGGTGTGTGAGTGGGGGTATGTGGGGTGGATGGGTAAGGGTATCTGTGTGGGTGTGGGTGGGAATATTGTGTGGTATCTGGGTGGGGATATGTGTGTGGTGTGTAAGTGGGGATGTGTTGGTGAGGGATATGTGTGTGTGTGGTGCGTGGGTTGGGAATAGTGCATGGTAGGGGATGTATGTGGTGTGCGGGTGGGGGATTGCGTGGTGGGGGTTTAGGTTAAGGCACGTGTGGGTGGGTGGAAGTTGTATGTGTGGGTGGTGGGGTGTGTGTGTGGATTGTGGATGTATGGATGGTTAGGGAGGTGGGTGGGGGGGGGGGGGTTAGGGACATGTCAGTTGGTGGGGATGTGTGTGTATGGTTCGGGGATGTGTGAGTGAATGTGCGATGTGTGGGTTGGTGGGGGATTGTGTGCATGGGTGGGGAATATGTTGTCGATGGAGATGTGGCTAAGGGATGGGTGGTTTGAGGTGTGGTTGGGGAGAGGATGTGTGGGTTAAGATGTGGATGGGCGTGGGATGTGTTGGTTGGTGGGGGAATGTTTGTGGGTGGCGAGTGTGTTTTGGTTGGGGGATCAGGTTAGGGCAGTGTGTGTGGGTGGGGGATGTGTGGGAGGGGGATGGGTCGGTTGGTGGGGTATGTATGTGTCCCTTGGTGTGCGTGTGTGTGGGTAGGTGGGGGTGTTTATGTGTCCTTTGGTGCGCGTGTGTGTGGGTAGGTGGGGTTGTGTGGGTGGGGTGATGTATGGATAGGTGGGAGATGGGCTTCATAACATGGTAATTAGCTTTGTTTATGTTTACAACATTCATTTCACAATGTTTATGTTTCTTCCTATGTAAATGTATAATGCTCTTGATGAACGAAAGACGAGTGATTGAAAGGGCCGAATGTAAGACGGGCCTGCGCGCCCAATTTGTGACCCTTGTGTGATTTGGAATTTGTGATTTGATTTGATTTTCTTCAAAGTGAGAAAACAAAGTACTTCTGATTATATTTGTACACTTGGTGCGATGCATTTTCACGTCCTGGTCTAGAGGTTACACGACTTTCTCTGTAATCTCGTATACTCAGGTAAGAAACGTGACGTTGCGCGAGAATCGGTAGCGGTTCTCTCCGTGTCGGTAACTTACCGGGTATGTGAGCCGGTCGCTCAGAAAGCAATAGCAAACTACTGAGCGTAATCTTGCCAAGAAATCAACAATCAGCTGAAATATGCTGATGTTGACAGGGATGTCCTGTAAAGGATATGCGAAAAATAAAAATCAAATGGTCACAGTTCACCATTGCACAATGAAAACTTAAAAACATTGAGATAGATTCTTCACTTTTTGATGATTCATTACTCTGTTAAGTTCTGAAAACAGATGTCAACGGTGGCATATCCCTAAATGGCACTGTATTGTTATGTTTTTAGTCTCTGCATGTTTCTTCAAGTCTTGTATTTTCGCTTTCATTTCGCACTTGTAGTACTTACAACGAGTCTTAGTCGTATCTCCATGTAATTGACATCACCCAATCTTTGATTATGTCATCCTGCAGCCACTCTTTCCGAAATTTTTGTTCATATTGGTTTACTTTTGGCATGTTGAAAGATTTGTTCAAAGTGGAAGGTGAGTAATTATTAAAAAATCACATGAGAAAGAATCACAAAGTCGGCATTACAGCAATAATTCGCAACACTGTGAGTTTACATTTCAAATAATGTTATAATAATTTATGCGCCCTTTTACTCATTACCGGGGGGTTGCCAGATTGTTGAGCGTTGACCCAAGTCAGTTCAAAGTTTAAATAATTGGAGTTACCATAATTTACGCGCGTCCAGACCAAATAAAAAATGGGTAAATGACGCCGAAAGAAAAGTAAAATCTAGAAAGTATCCAAACTATCCAACTCCAAATGAAAAGTATTTAGAATTGCATCTAGCATCCAAACGTCAGAAAACGGTATCCAGACGCCGGCAAAACCTCTAGATCTGGATATAAAATATCTAGAATGGCAACCCTGGTGTGAGAGTGTGTGTGTGTATTAGCTCATATTATTTCGTTCAGTATTTCGTTTTGCTGTTGTTGTTATTGTTTTTTAATGTTTCATTTATTTTTTTTTTTTTTTTTGAAGTTCACTACTTGATAAGAAAGTTCTCTTTTAGCAGTCAGATGTCAACTATATTTATTCTTCTCTGTCTGCCTGTCTGTCTGTTCTCATGCCTGCCTGCCTGTCAGTCTTTCTGTCATCATCATCAAGTGTCCCGCCATCTGGCGTAGGCGTGCATGGCTCTCCAGTCTTTGCTTTGGTGTTCTGGATCAACTAAGCTGGTGATAATCCTCCATGCCACCGTCTCATTCTATCCAGCATTATTTCTCTTGGTCTGCCTCTGCCTTTCTTCCCCTTGATCTTTCCAATTGTCACGATGTTCTCCAAAGCCTCTCTTCTCATCACATGGCCAAAGAATGCTGTTTGTCTCTTTCTTGCTGTTGTATATAATGATCTAGTTTAATTAGCCTCTTTCAAGCAATCGTTGCTAGTTACTCTGGCAGTCCAAGGAATTCACAACATTCGTCTCGGGAATCACATCTCTGTTGCTTCCAAGTTCATATTAATTTGTTGATTTACATTCCAAGATCCACTGCCATACAGCAAAACAGGTTCTATATAGCATTTCAGCACTATCATTCTTACATTCAATGATTGTGAATTATTGAATAAGATACTCTTCATTCTCTGAACTGCAGCTTTTGCTTGCCCTATTCTACTCTTCATCTCTGTTGTGTATCTTCCATCTGATGTTATAGATATCCCTAGGTATTTAACATTATCCATTTGAGTAAGAAGCTTTTTTGAACCTTTGATGATGCCCACACAGTGAGCTTCTGATATTGATTTTCCACGTAGAGGATTTGCTAGCCAAGCAATATTCCATTTCGTACCACTGGGACGCTTTTGCCACCAAAATATATGTGATGTGCCATGAGTTGTGGCAGGCTAAGAACTTCTTCTTGCACATATAGAAGTCAACCTGAATATAGTTAAAGAAAGCTGCAGTCAACTTGAGCTTGTTGACATCTTCATAGAGCTTGTCTTCAAATGAAGCAGGTGTGAGCAAAAATAGCTTTCTCTGTTCTGCATCTATTGGGCCCTCCTGCAGCAATTGTCAAGCTGTCATTTCCCATTGTTATTTATGCTACTCGGTTCCAGTAAATATTCTTTATTATTCGGAGATCTTTCCCATCAATGTTGATATCTTTCAACATTTTAATCAGAGCATCATGTTTCACTATATCAAATGCTTTAGTAAAATGTATGAAGCACAAACATAAGTCTTTGTGTCTCTTTTGGTCTTTCTGGTGTAAATATCATTCAACATTTTGGTTAATATATCTACTCCAAATTCCCCCAGTACTTTTAATTCTTCTATTGTGATTCCATCTGGTCCAGCTGTTTTTTCCTTTCTTCATATGTTTTACATCGTCAGCGACTTCTTCCTTTAGAATAGGTGGACCTTCTCAGCTACTTTCTTCTGTTAATTTTTCCCTTTCTCCGCTATATAATTCTCCTATGTACTCATTCCACCTATTCATTATAACACCGTCCTCCAATAATATCTTTCCTGTCCTTTGTTTTTAAATTTCAAACACTCTGTGGTTATTCTTATTTTTTCCTCCCTTGAGCTCACTGATTTATCTGTGCATATTTATTTTTAAATTATTATTTTTATTTTTGTAACTGAAGCTTTATTAGAATTTAATTCAGTTTTCTTGCACTGCTCGTTTAACCAACTTTCTTTCGCCTCCACACATTTATCTCTTATTTCTGTATTTATCTTAGGAGACTCTTATTTGTAATTTTTACTCTTTTTACTTTTGTCCACCATCTTTAAGATTTATTCAGTCATCAATTTTTATTAGCTTTTGAGTGTAGAAGGGCAAAAAGGTAGAATGACTTCCGTTCCCAATTTTCAACCCTTTGAAAATAAAATTCATTTTATTTTTCTTCGTTCGTTCTGTCTTTCTGTCTATATGTTTGTGTGTCTGCCTATGTGTCAGTCTATCTGTTCCACTCTCTCTCTCTCTCTCTCTCTCTCTCTCTCTCTCTCTCTCTCTCTCTCTCTCTCTCTCTCTCTCTCTCTCTCTCTCTCTCTCTCTCTCAACTCAAAACTCGATGTTTGCCTCTTCCATTTCTATAATCACGTTAACATTACGTTACCATATAAAAGTCGTAGTTTTTCTCATGATTTGTTATCCAAATGTCCAGATTTTGGCTGCTCCAGTGCATGTCTGGGCCATATCGACAAAATAGCTCATCGCGTTATTAGAAGATATCTTTCATCCTTAATGATAAGTTCTAACTGTTCACATTTATCTTCACTTTATTGGGAAAAGTAATCAGAATCCGGCGTTGCTGCTCAATGATATATTGATTCTTCATATGCGCTTGAGGTTGAAGAGTATTAATGACATGTTCATGCTTAACCCTTTAACTTAGCAGTAGCTTTGTAAACCCATCTCGCTTATCGGCTCATTTAACTCATTCAGTGCCAAACAAATAATTAGGTTTGGACCAAACATAATGCACAAACAAATGAACAAGTATTAAAATATAAATGTCCATTCCCTGAGAATTAAAATTACAGACGATATCGAGAAACAAAGCAAAATAGCACGATGATAATAGCATGGCGATATATCGCATTCTGTCTAAATAAGATATCATAAGGGGTGGCGGGGTAAGGGTATCCCCTATCAAAGGAGAAGTAAGGTGCTTCCTTCCCTCCGCTAGCCTACGGGACACCCTTGAGCATGGTAGAGTACCCGTTTATCCTCCCGATCAGGGTTACGTGAAGCCATGGGTACAGGTAGTGGATGAAGCTGAAGAGCAGCCGACATATAGTTGTAGGTCATGGTCTCCAGCTTCACGACGGTAGGCAGAGAATCTCTTTTTTTTTTGAGGAGACAATTGCTACAGTCATTGATCAGTATAGTAACTGCTAAGAAGGAAAGCAATGGCAAACTACCTTCTTTACAGATGCCAGGAAACTCATATTGTGCAGTCTCATCGATATTCCGAGAAACGGCGTAAATGGGTGCTCCATAGGAGCTGCCTCGCCCAGTAGGGATAGTCATGTGCACCACGTGACTCCAGACTAGGTACTAGTGCAAACGATTACTATCATTGAAAATAGGAACTTGGAATGTTAGAACAATGAGTGCAGATGGAAAATTAGATAACATCTTACAATAAATGGAAAGAGAGAATTTTTAAATATTGAGAATTTTTAAATGGATTGACGACATCAGAGACATTGTACAACCACACGGAATGACACTATCCAGTGCCGTCCACCGGGCGCTGGAACGCAAATTATTCCTCCCCACGACGCTTGACGGCAGAAGTGGAAGATGATGATGATGATGATGATGATGAGAACAACCCACTACTGGCAACGCTGATCACATTCCGGTATGAACCTAAGGCCTATCCACGTCAATATGGAAGCACTAGACTCGAGTTTCGCCCTCATTTGAGCTCGTCAGTAGTGCATATCCCTGACCGGATCCAGAAACAGTCCCGGATCACGCGTGTGAAGCGGGTGTGTAACCACGCGGCACACACTGGACACACCAAATTATCACAACAGAATACCACAACGCTACCCATCGTAGGCTATGCTCAAAAAAAGAGAAAGAGAGAAAATTAATATTTTAGGAATGTGCGAAACGAGTTAGAAAGGGGCAGGGATTAAGGCAGGAGAGGATTGTAAGATTATTTATTCTCGGGGAGAAGAACGGAAAAGAGGTGTAGCCTTTATATTGGATCGGCAAACATCATATACTGTTAAAGGATATAGGGCAGTGTCAGATAGTTTTATTTGTAAAATTAAACGGAAGACCTGTTAAAATAAATGTCATTCAAGTATATGCTCCAACAAGTGAATGCAGTGAAGAAGGTATAGAGGAATTTTATAAAATGACATGGAGTCTGCCTTGAAAATCTGTAAAAATCATTAATAAATATTATAATGGATGTTTTCAACGCAAAAGTAAGAAATCAAGGCGATGGATGCAGTGTATACAACCATTGTTTGGGAGAGCAAAACGAAAGAGGATACAGACTTGTAGAATGAGCAAAAGAACACGCAATGTTTGTAATGGTTGTAAGAAACACCTGGTTTGAACAGCATCCTAGAAGATTATGGACATGGAGGAGTCCAGACAACAGGATTAAAAACCAGATAGATTACACTCTGATTAGCAGAAGGTTTCGAAATGCGTTAACAGTCGTAAAAACAGTTCCCAGTGCAGACTGTTACAGTGATCATAGATTAATTACAGGCGCATTCAGGGTAAAGTTTAAGAAAGTCAAGTATACAACAGGAAACCCTAAATATGATTTGTGCACATTGAAAACTGACAAAGAAATTCAATATAATTTTAACATAGAAGTAAAGAACAAATTTGATATATTGTCTGATCTAGAGATCCTATTTCAAGATGTGGATGATCAGTGCGAAATGTTGAAGAAATCAATCAGTTAAGCTGCAGAAAAAGTACTATTCCAAAATTAAAGAAAGTGGGTCGTAAAACATGGATGACTGTAGAAATTTACAAATAAAGGAAAAAAGAAAACCAAAAAAAAAATAATAATAATAATAATAATCATGCCAAATATTAAGAAATTCACAGAAAAGTCAGAATACTATGTAAAGAGGCAAAAGAAGCATGGCTCTAGAAAAACTGCATAGAAATTAAAAAACAACACAACAGTAAAAATACAAAACTATTGCACAAAAGAATGCAGGGGCTTACTAATCAAAGAACACGTACATCAGCAGGCTGCCTAAAGACAAAAGATGGAAAAAGCATAATAGAAAAAGATCAGACTTTACATGTATGATCAGATTATGTGAAAACCCATTATGATGATAACAGAGAAGAACAGTATAATATTCAAAATAATAATGAAGGACCATAAATTTTGAAGATGGAAGTTCAGAAGCTCCTAACCATATGAAATCTGGCAAGATCCCTGGTTCAGACTGCATCACAACAGAAATGATTAATGCCTTAGAAGAATATGGAATAGATAAAGTTACCAAACTGCTGAATACAATATATGATACTGGAAATATACCTGATGAATTATATAATTTTGTATTCATTGCAATACCAAAGACATCAGGAGCCTTGGAATGTGATCAACATCGAACAAAGAGTATAATCAGTCACATCACGACGATTTTGCTAAGAATTATCACGCAAAGAGTTAGGAAGAACATACAACCTAAAATAGGAGAACAATGTGGGTTTGTAGAAGGCAGAGGTACAGTAAATTCTGTGTTTATACTGAGAACAGTTGGGGGATGTGGATTTTATATATGAGAATTATTTGCTTGTTTTATAGTCTAGGGGATTTATTTTAGATTCTCTGGTCACTTCTAGAATGCAAGGTGATCATGGAATTCTACCACAAACACAAGAAGGAAAATACTTCACTCCCTTTTGTAACTGTGTCTGTGCGTACTTCTCCATTCCCACTAAACCACCCTATAAATTTAATATAGTGTTAGAGGATATTGATTGTTTACAACATATAAAACAACCACGGTTGAACAAACATCAACACTGGACTTGACGTAAACATCAACATGTTTGGACAAACAGTTCAGGCATTAAATCAAGATCTGCAGTAACATATAGATAATTGTAATGACCACACTGAATTTCCAGAACAGGCATGGGAATGATTTTCAATATCAAAAACACATTAACCCCATTGTCCCAAGAAAAAACAATGTTATTACAAAAACACAACAACCACTAATTGGTTCTACATCTTTGACCCACTTTACATCAGTAAAGCAAACAATGGTCTAAGTTCAGAAAAACCAAACATATAAAACAATTGTTTCTGACACCAGTTACAATTCTCATATTTAAAAAAATTAATGAGATGGTGTCAGAATATTCTACCAAAACAACAACCACTAGTTGGTTATACCCTTCCGTGAAAAAAGCTACTGACCTTACACATCCATGGCATGAAAAAAAAAACCACATATAAATATAAAGCACAATTAGTACTAATAATTAAATTAATTATTTAATTATAGTCCTTTATCATTAGGTGTTGCTGTCGGTTATTCTTCTCCAGTGCGAAGCAGATAATGTCCATATTTATCCGGGGCAGAAATAAATGTACTCAGTCATATTTTTACTTACATTATGTCCACTTAAGTTGGCTGGTGAATATTTATAATCTATAATCCAAGAATAGAATTATACACAAGCACATATCCCCTCCATGGGGCTGAATTCAAGAATGCTCTGTTGCAAGTGGGCTCTGTGTTCCAATTGAAATTGGTGCCTAAGTCTGTCAAGCTTTCAGGAGGATGCATCTTGAGTCTTCTGACCAGGTTCTTCCCTATATCATCTTATCGATGAAAAAGATGACGACTGTCCAACAGCTCGGTTTATGTTAACCGTTTCCCAATTTAGTTCAAGAGGCTTTGTCACACACCCGGTTCATGTTGATAGGCCATCCCACACTTGGTGATGGGGCAATTAGGCCGACATGGAACCAGCGTAGAGTTCTGGTTCATTCCATTTCAGTGTAGAACATACAATGCTGAGTCATTCATTTGTTTCATCTGGAACTATATCCAGGATTGGTCTTCTGCTGGCATGGAACTGAAGAATATTAATTCCAACACACAACTGGGAGTCGCAAACAATCAGACGGTTCTTTTTGTTGCATGCGTAGATGCATTTACTCCGCTAGCTTCTTTCGTATGGCCTTTCTGATGATGTTGCGGTTCTGAGATCTCGAGTGGATCTGGCTTCTTTCAGAGTGTTGCAGATTTGAACCTTGAGGTAATCTGGTTTCTCAGTTGTTTTTCAGTTGATATTAAGTTGGTATTCAGTTGGTACCTTGGTTGTACTTGCTTATGTTGTTTCAGTGTCTCTTCCCATTTGGTGTTCTAGTGTCTTGAACCTTATGTTGATTCTGCTGCTGCATGACTGATGTTGAAGGATTATTCAATGCTGAATAGGAAACTGGGAATGTCCCATGGTTTCGTTGACCTCGCGGATTGATGGTGCATCAGACGGTATCTCCCCGACGTAAAAGTAGACGATACTCTGGTGTCGGTGTATTCTGAATATCCATTTATCTTGATAGACAATTAAATACAGAGATCCATCCTGGATATCCTGACCGAAGTAGGGCTATCAATCGCTGAGTGTCTCATCTTCAATGTGTCTTTCGCTGGCTAGGAAGCTAATGAGTAAAGCAGTCAACATGTAGTTGTTAGGTCCAGACGATGTTTAGGACCGGTAGCCCTTTTATCACTTTCTGGCTGTTGACCCAGGATCCAGTTTTTAGTGATACAGTCCAACAAAAACCACCACCTGCTTCTCTTCTAGAACTGGAAATGACAAAAGAATACAACCCCAGCATTAATCTACTGTTTGAGGTTAACATGTTTATAACAAATGTACAAACAAAACAAGGAGAAGGAGAAAGGAGTGGGTTTCCACGTTCCATTGTCCCTCGTCGCATGGTGTTAAGCTGTTCTAGCTCCTATTGTGAGTAAGGTATCTTCTCACTCAATATTCTATTCTGCTGTTGTTACTGGGGACTATTTGATGGATTTGAGAGTTCCTGACCATTAAATCCATCTTGATGTTACATCTATCCTAACCTGACAAGGATTTCTGAGCCATGGGCCTTCTGTTTCATAATTCTCTCGTCTTCTTTCATTAGGTGTACTCAGTATTAGCCAAGGCCAATAACCATATGGTTCACATTATCTACTTGTGTACTGCCATACGCAAGGTATCTTACATCACCTCATCATGTCTCCACAGGAGTCACATTAAATGTATATTCACCACAGCAAAAAAAAATAGTAACAAACATGAACAGAATATATATATAATATATATATATATATATATATATATATATATATATATATATATATATATATATATATATATATATATATATATATATCATCAAGTGCCGTGCCGGCTGGCGTAGGCGTTCATGGCTCTCCATAGATCTCGGTCTTTGGTTTTCTGGATCAACTCTGCTGCTGATATTCCTCCATGCCACCGTCTCAATCCATCCAGCATCACTTCTCTTGGTCTACCTCTGCCTCTCTTCCCCTCGATCTTTCCAGTTGTTACGATGTTCTCCAATGCCTCTCTTCTCATCACATGACCGAGGAAAGCTGTTTGTCTCTGTCTTATTGTTGTATATAATGTTCTAGTTTCGTTAGCCTGTTTCAGGCAGTCGTCGTTAGTTACTCTGGCAGTCCAAGGAATTCGCAACATTCGTCTCAGGAACCACATCTCTGTTGCTTCTAATTTCTTCTTAATTTGTTCATTTACATTCCAAGATTCACTGCTATACAGCAAAACTGGTTCTACATAGCATTTCATCACTCTCTTTCTTACATTCAGTGATAGTGACTTATTGCATAAGATACTCTTCATTTTCTGAAATGCGGCTTTTGCCTGCCCTATTCTGCTCCTAATCTCTGTTGTACATCTTCCATCTGATGTTATAAATGCCCCTAGGTATCTAAAATTATCAACTTGGTTAAGGATTTTCCCTTCTATTTCTATGTCACATTTTGGTGTCACTATTTTCTTTGATATTACCATTGTTACTGTTTTCTTGATATTCAAGGAGAGTCCTTTCCTTGCACTCTCTGTTACTACAACGTCTAATAATTATTGTAGGTCTGTTGAATTATCCGCCACCAATACTGTGTCATCTGCATAGCGTATATTATTTATATTATAACCTCCAACTAGTATTCCCGGCATCTCTTTGATCCCTCTCATTATTACTTCGCTATAAAGGGAGAAAAGATCTGGTGACAAGACACACCCTTGTCGTACTCCTAGCTTTATCTGTTCGTAACTACCTCTTTATTTCCCATTTTAATTGCTGCTACTTGGATCACTGATCAGCTGGGAACCAGTAAATGATAGAATCATAACAGCGCGTTACCAAACGAAATATTTTAAGCTAACCATCATCCAGTGCTACGCACCTACCAACGACGATACAGACATCAACAAAGATAATTTCTATGAACAACTAATTGGTACCATCACCTCATCTCCCAAGCACGACATTGTTGTTGTAATGGGTGATTTCAATGCCAAGATAGGGTCTGACAATAAGGGTGTTGAAAGATATATGGGAATTCACGGCTTAGGGGATATGAACCAAAACGGAGAGAGACTACTAGAATTCTGTGAAATAGCGAATCTGATTGTAGCAAACACTTTATTTCCGCACAAAGATATACACAAAGTCACGTGGAACTCGCCTGATAACATCACAAAAAATCAGATAGACCATTTTTGCATTAATGCCAAATTCCGTTCATCAGTACAAAACGTCAGAGCCTACAGAGGTGCAGATGCTGGCAGTGATCACAATCTCTGCATTGCCAAACTAAAAATAAAGCTCAAGACTCTGCACAGATCACCCAGAATTAAGAAAATAAACTCACAGTCCCTACTGACTAAAGAACACCAACTCGCATTCAATTCAGAGGTACGAAGCAGCTATGCTAACAAAGAAAGTGTATCGAGCAATGCGAATATTAAAACCAACATTGAAGAAAATTGGAATTTCCTAAAAAATACCTTGCTAAATGCTGCAACAAACACGTACAAAGACAGAAGAAGAAGTGGCTAAGCGATAACACCTGGACGAAGATACAAGAAAGAAAACAAGCAAAACTAACACTTCTTTCTGCAAAAGACACATCTACATATGATACCCATAAGCAAAAATACTCTATGTTGGATAAAGAGGTAAAATCAAGCGCACGAAAAGACAAACAGAACTTTATTCACAGCCTGGCCTCCGAAGCCGAAGCAGCTGCCAGAACTGGAAACAACAGAGCCGTATTCCATATCATGAAGCAACTATGCAATCACTCACCTACACCAAATATACCCATCAAAGATAAACAAGGCAATCAATTGTTATCCGATGACCTTCAAAAGCAACGATGGGCAGAACATTTCAAAGAAATATTAAACAGACCGCAGCCTGACACTGTTCCGAACCTGGATGGAGAAACTACTATGCCCCCACTAGATGCCTCCTGCGAGTCATTCACCATGGAAGAGATTAAAGCAGCCATCAAAAAATTGAAGAACAAAAAAGCTGTTGGTGAAGATGAAATCTCAGGAGAAATGCTCAAAGCAGCAGATGAGAACACCTTACAACGTTTGTTACAGCTGATCAATGAAATCTGGCAAAGCGAATCCCCACCACAACAGTGGAAAGATGGTGTAATTTTCAAACTGCCTACAAAGGGCGATATGTCTGATTGCAATAATTGGCGTGGTATCACTCTATTGTCAGTACCAGGAAAACTTTTTTGTAGCATGCTACTTGAGAGATTGAAAAAGGCGATAGATGAAAGGCTCAGAGAAGAACAAGCAGGCTTCAGACCAAAACGGTCATGTATAGACCACCTTTTCACCCTCAGAATAATCATTGAAGACTCCGTAGAATTCCAGTCGAAATTAATCACCAACTTTGTCGACTTTCAAAAAGCCTTCGACAGTATCCACCGTCCTTCACTTTGGAATCTACTTAACATCTATGGTTTTCCTACCAAATATACCAACGTCATAAAATCTTTCTACAAAGAAACACGTTGCTGCGTAAGAACAGAAACAGGCAACTCTGACTGGTTCTCAGTCGAAACAGGAGTGAAACAGGGTTGTGTCTTATCACCGATGCTTTTTGGAATAGCTATCGATTGGGTCATGCGCAAATGCACAAACAACACAAATATGGGTATCCATTGGGTTGACAAAATTCTAGAAGACCTGGACTTTGCCGACGACATAGTGCTTTTGAGTTCAACACACCCGGATGCCCAAGAGAAAATAAACCACCTCCAAAATGTTTCAGGGCAAATTGGTCTCCAAATTAACACCACAAAAACAAAGACTATTGATCTTACCAACAGTTCAGATGACACCAAATTGAACAGCTACGTTCTTGAAAAAGTCAACAGCTTTACATACCTAGGAAGCAAAATGACATCTACAGGGGACTCAACACCAGAAATATCATCTAGAATCGCACTGGCATCTAGTGCCTTCAATAAACTGTCAAACATCTGGAAGTCAAAGACACTCAGCAAACACACAAAACTTAAAATCTTCAACTCTTGTGTGATTCCAGTGTTAACGTATAGATGTGAAAGTTGGAAATCAACGGTAGCTTTAGATAAAAAATTAGACAATTTTGAGAACAAATGTCTTAGAAGACTTCTAAACATCCACTGGACAGACTTCAGAACCAGTTCGCAAATAAGACAAAAGACTAAGCAAGATTTTTATTAAAAAACATGTACTCAGAATGGACAAGTCAAGACTCCCCTACCAAGCCCTCATATGGTCACCAGTAGGGAAAAGAAAACGGGGAAGACCAAGAGAGACCCTGCGTAGAACCATCATTAGAGAAGGCTCATTCAATGGCCAAGTAAATATCCAAGATCTACAACAGGTAGCAGCGAACCGCCAAGCATGGAGAGACATGACTTCTGCCCTATGCGCCGCCTTAGGCTCAAGAGGAAAGACTAACTAACTAACTAACTTGGTTCCAGTAAATATTCTTTATTATTCTTAAATCTTTTCCATCAGTGTTGATATCTTCCAACATTTTAATCAGTTCATCATGTTTTACTTTATCAAATGCCTTAGTATAATCTATGAAGCACAAATATATGTCTCTCTGTTTCTCTATTGACCTTTCTATTAATGTCCGTAATGTATAAATTGCATTGTTTGTGCCCTTTCCTTCCACAAATCCATACTATTCTTCACTAATTTCCATTTTTATTTTATTTTTGGTTCTTCTCATTATATATATATATATTCAAAACAATGTTTTCCCGTAGTGAATTTGAATAACGAAGACACAAACAATAGATTGCACGATTTATTGCCTGGCATATTTCGCTGCATCTCGTCAGGTACATACTGCAGAACTCACACAACTTACGTGAAATTAACTAGATAAATCCTTCAAGTTGAAATATACACAATTTCGCACAGTAATGTCGATTGTCTACCACGGTAATTTTAAGCTGACTAACATGTCTTTCTGTTTACACAATTCTGGCTTGCGTTGATAGATCATAATTGCTTCTGCAAATTTTAACAAGCGAGTATTCTGTGTTCTAAACAACACGCGAAATGCAGTCTCTCTGGACACAACATGGCGACTGGCAACAATGTGCTTGCCGATTGAAGACGCCGGGAGCTTCCGGTGTGTCGGCTCCTCGTGGCTATCATCTCCTGTGTGTTGTATCTTGTTGACCCATTGAGGTATGTGTTCTAACACCCGTTTGTTAAGCTGTCTCTCCGTTCGGCCAATGTAAACGGCCTGGCATCTACATGTGAATTGGTAAATACAATTGTTTGTGGCGTACAGAGGAACAGGCTCTTTGACTGTTGGTGTAGGAATGGGTACGGTTTTACATCTAATGACTGGAGTTGCCGCACAGAATGTTTGACCTACTGCTGTAGTAAGCCGGTCTTGTAGACGTTGCATTACGTCATCCCCTCGAAAGGTTAGCTGGATGAATACCTTGAGTTTAGGGACTGTAGTTACGTCTGCTTTGGGTTTGGGCTGTTGGCAATGGCGCTTTATAAATCCTGTGGAGTACCCATTCAGGTTTAAGACATTCTTCAGAGTTTCAAATTCCTCTGTCAGTGTGTCCTGGGTGCATATCTTTCTTACTACAGCAGTAGGTCAAACATTCTGTGCGGCAACTCCAGTCATTAGATGTAAAACCGTACCCATTCCTACACCAACAGTCAAAGAGCCTGTTCCTCTGTACGCCACAAACAATTGTATTTACCAATTCACATGTAGATGCCAGGCCGTTTACATTGGCCGAACGGAGAGACAGCTTAACAAACGGGTGTTAGAACACATACCTCAATGGGTCAACAAGATACAACACACAGGAGATGATAGCCACGAGGAGCCGACACACCGGAAGCTCCCGGCGTCTTCAATCGGCAAGCACATTGTTGCCAGTCGCCATGTTGTGTCCAGAGAGACTGCATTTCGCGTGTTGTTTAGAACACAGAATACTCGCTTGTTAAAATTTGCAGAAGCAATTATGATCTATCAACGCAAGCCAGAATTGTGTAAACAGAAAGACATGTTAGTCAGCTTAAAATTACCGTGGTAGACAATCGACATTACTGTGCGAAATTGTGTATATTTCAACTTGAAGGATTTATCTAGTTAATTTCACGTAAGTTGTGTGAGTTCTGCAGTATGTACCTGACGAGATGCAGCGAAATATGCCAGGCAATAAATCGTGCAATCTATTGTTTGTGTCTTCGTTATTCATATATATATATATATATATATATATATATATATATATATATATATATATATATATATATATATATATATATATATAATACAGAGAAAAACATGCATGTACATTTCTCATATATGAATTAATATAATAATCATAAGAATAATAATAATCATAATAATAATGCAGGAGCCAATGTTTTTGGATTTCCTCGTTTGTTAATCCATAAAACTAGATTATATATTCTTTTCCACCCACTGCTTACAGCAACATGAGGTTAGTGAACGCCATGATATAATTTACTTATTGCTGCTATTGTAAGAAATGTTATTTATCAGAAATAACTTATGGAGCATGGCCAGTCTTCTGAATGTTGCTGGAAATTTCTAACCATAAACCTTCGCTTATGCCCCTACCACAGATAGGTGATGCGGATTGAAGGCACATCCTATCAGAACATTCAATTATATCATGTTTTTTTTTTTCTTTGTTCATGAATTTATATTCTCAAACATGGCATTTCCCTAACAATATTTTATGAAATGGTTACATGTTCCTCACACCAATGGTGTGGTTATAATATGTTAACAAGAACATTGTACCAAAATTTGGCACGATAGCTCGAGTTACAGATTAGCAATTAGCAAAATAATTTCTCCCACATGACGTATGGTCATAAGATGTAATATCAGTAGTATGCTTCCATATGGAGAGAAAGATTCTGAACTGTGCTTTAGCGTTGAATACTCTATAATACCTAGATTATTTGCAGACTTATAGCATTGATAGTGAGATAGTTTCACAATGCATAGAAGATATTTAAACATAGGAATTTGAAACTGTATAGAATAGGCAGATGACAGCGTGGTACGGCATGGCTGCTCTAGTAGTAAAAATCAATCAGGCTCTAGTTTACAAGAATCATTGATATAACATCTTAATAATTCTTATATTAACACAATAGTATATGTACCTTATCAAAATACATGAATATAGTTTTAATGTATATTTAACATACCAATTGCTCCAGAGAATGACATATTTTCGGGCTAAACTGCCCTTCCCAGCGCAGGGGAAGGCTGACGTCTGCTCTGTTTGTTCTCTTGAACCAAAATGGCTATTAAAAACCCTTTAATTTTACAATCAAGCCGGTCTGGCCAGGTACGTGTCCAAACTAAGGCCAACTAAATTCGGCTGCCCTACGGGTTAGTTTAGCTCTGTTTTTCCCAAAATGTAAGGTGCTTAAACAGCAACTATCAGGAATTTATCTTTTTAAAGCGTCAATCAAAGGTAATTGTAAATACCATTTAGTATACGACAACAGTTATTAAACGCTCTATAGAAGTAACAAAGATCTACACCTTTGCTTTATTGACTACACGAAGGTTTTCGATAAAGTGAGACATGTCGACATGATAAGGATGCTTGAAGATCTACAAATTGATGGAAAAGACCTTAGACTTGTAAAAAAAAATCATATACTGGAAATAACATGCTGCTATCAGAATTGATAATGAAGTAGGTCAATATGAATCTATTAAGAGAGGTGTGAGACAGGGATGTGTAATGTCTCCAGATCTGTTTTCCCTGTAAAGTGAAAATATTTTCAGAAATATAGAAGATATGGAAGAAATCAACATTGGGGGACAATGCATCAATAACATTAGATATGCAGATGATACAGTCTTGATTCCAGACAATAAACAGGACCTGTAACATTTAGTAGATGTGGTCGTTAGAACTGAATTGCAAGAAGACCCAGATTATGGTAGTCACTGGGAAGAAAGAAATACCACAATGTAATATACAAGTAAATGGACATATTCTTAAACAAGTGAGTCGGTACAGTTATCTCGGAACAGTCATATCATCTGATGGGAGACGCCTTGAAAAAATTAGAGCAAGAATTGCCTTTTGCAAGATGAAAAACATACTGACCAATAAAAATATATCAGTTGAAATGAGAAAAAAAGTGTTGAAGTGCTACATGGAACCTGTAATTTTGTATGGATGTGAAGCGTGGACAATGAGTAGACAAGCTGAAAAACATCTGATGGCTGTTGAAATGTGGTTTCTGAGGAAAATGCAAAGAATACCATGGACAGACAGAAGAACGAATGAATAAGTCCTTCAAGAAGCAAATGAATATGGTAAACTGATTAGAGACATTAGACGCAGTCAGTGAAAATCTTTTTGGCATGTTATGAAAAGAAATGACTTGGATAACTTAGTGACAACTGGCAAGATCGAAGGAAAGAGACAAAGGGGAAGACCAAGAAGTAACTACCTGGATGGCTTGGCCACGTGGCATGGTCGAGACAGAAACAGGGAGCTAATCCAAGACTCTGGTGATCGAGTGAGATGACAAAACATGACCACCCACGCTTATCGGCATGGCACATGATGGATGGAAGAGATCACATTTTGCGGTATATTATCCTTAGGGAGGCGCTGGGGCATTATAATTGGTTAATTCGTTAACTTACCTAGACTTACCTAGATATCTCAACATAATAGGCAAATTATTTTCAAATACTGCACAGTCATTGACAATACACCCAGTACAAAGTCGCCTTAACAGATCCGCCATGCAGGTTAAGAGGCAATGTTTGTCCAAACAGTGCGGCTATTTCATGATCGTATGCAGGCAAGAGTACAGAAAAATGATGAACTGTCTGAGTCCTTTCCTGTCACCAATGGAGTGAAGCAAGGCTGTGTCCTGGCACCAACACTGTTCAGCCTCATGTTTTCAACTATGCTGACGAATGCCTTTCGAGAACAACGATAATGGAATCGACATCAACTACCGCATGGATGGAAAGCTGTTCAATCTCAGAAGGCTGAAAGCTAAAACCAAAACTAACAGTCACACCGTCAGAGAGCTCCTGTTTGCTGATGATTGCGCTCTATATGCCAACTCAGAGGCAGACATGCAACACAATATTTCAGCTTTCTCATATGCATGTGCCAACTTTGGGCTCAATATCAACTTGGAGAAGACTGTAGTTATGTACCAGCCAGCTCCAAGGAATAATCACACTGTGCCGAATATCAAAGTGAATGGTCATAGACCAAGTGCTGTGGACAAACTTCACCTATCTTGACAGCACTGTGTCACAAGCTGCCACAATTGATGACGAAGTGAATGTAATAATCTCCAAGGCCAGGGCGGCCTTTGGCAGACTGTACAAGAATGTATGGGACAGAAATGGAATAAGCCTGCAAACAAAGCTGAAAGTCTACAAAGCAGTTGTATTATCAACACTGCTATATGCTTGTGAAACCTGGACTGTTTATCAGCGACACGCTAGGAAATTAAACCACTTCCACACAGTCTGCCTTAGGAAGCTATTGAAGATTAAATGGCAAGTCAAGATCCCAGACACTGAAGTCCAAGAAAGAGCATTCATGCCCAGAAACCACACTCTGCTAATGAAGAATCAGCTTCGCTGGTCTGGTCACTAAACTCGCATGCCAGGTCACATTCTCCCTAAACGAACGTTTTGCGTCGAGCTGCGTTGTGGTAAACGCTCCCAAGGCGGCCAGAGAAAACGCTTTAAAGACACTGAAAATTTCAGTGAAAGCTTTTGAAATTCATCATGGCACCTGGAAGACTGCTGCCAACGACTGAAATTCGTGGCGTACATCATTACGCTGGGTTGCAGTCACTTGTGAAGCAGTCAGGACTGCAAGAGCTGTGAAGAAAAGGTTGGACAGAAAAATCACTGAAGGAGATTCTCCTCCTGGAACATCAAGCATTCTTTGCCCACATTGTCAAAGAAGATTTCGAGCCAAAATAGGCCTTATCAGCCATCTTAGAACTCACTGCTCGATACTTTCAACACCACGTGATGAATTGAATGGTCATCATCATTCTTGATGGACAAACAACAAGAGGCAATAAATGACCGACATGAAGTCCTACCGCCTGGCGTTGCTCTTACGCCAACCAGACAGCCAAACTTAACGACTGTTACTCCAAAAGCCATAGAACCCCTCAGCACACTGGATCACCTTGCGCTTGGGACCATATAACCCATGATTGGGTGTTTGGTTGTTGAGCCTGTGAGTCACACACCCCGCAGTGCAGTTGTCATGCGGACTGGGTCATGTCCACCCGAAGGAAGACTTGCTCTGTCAGAGGATTACGTAGTGTTACTTCACACATAAGTCTAGAGTTTTACCTTAGCAGACTGTGGGGGGGGGGGGGGGGGGGGGGGGGGGGGGGGGGGGGGGGGGGGGGGGGGGGGGGGGGGGAGGGATGGGTATGATTTGAAAGCGCCAGTTACTTTCTGCTAACCAGAGTCGTGGAAGTAGTAACAGAGAACAGAAAATATGGATCATCGGATCAAAATAGTGAATCGGTGATAAAGATTTCGTTAATTTGGTTGCAGGCATTATTAATTATTTCCGTGAGACTTGCAACAGCCCGCACACCCCAAGGATAGTATTGGATATCCGAGGTTTAAAATGGTGATCTCTCTTATCTAATTCTTCTTTTTCGTTCCTCTTTTAAGTGAAATGCGTCACACCTAAGTTTGCACCTTGAGGATCAGTGTGTCTGACTTCGCCATGTATTTATTTAAGATTTACTTCCTCTAGATCAGTAGTTCTCAACCGGTGGGGAATTCCCCCCCCCCCGGGGGAATTTTAGGGTTTCCGGGGGGGGGGATGAAGACCACAGATTGGCATTTTAAAATTGGCCTCTGGACCAGTGTTGCCATATCCTTTTGATGAAAAAGCACCAACATCGACCCCCAAACACAGCACCAAATAGCACCAATTTTTTTTTTTTTGGGGGGGGGGGGGGGGGAGCACCAAAAAAACAAAACACAAAAAAAACAAGCATCAGCGGTTGTTATTACAAATGTAACAAGGTAGCACATTATAATTTATTATTGTCACTGAATATTAGAATGAAGTTTATTCCAGATCCGCCAAATCCTAATCAGAACTACTCTCGAGCCATAAAAGCACTAAATTGCAATAATATTTTTGGGGAAACCACTAAAACAAGCACTGGCGGTATTCATTCAACATGTTATAAAGTAGCACATTATAATTTATTATTATCACTGAATATTAGAATTAAGTTTATTCCAGATCTGCCAAATCCCAGTCGAAAAACTCCTCTTCAGTTTCTGTAGCTATTTCCTGCTGTATTTTCTCCTGCGATGATGAGGAGGAGGAGGATGATTGAAAGAAACGTGTATATGCCTCCTATGATCCAATTTTTCGTAGAATATCCTTAGGAAGTTTATAATCATGACAGCATTTGCCATATCTTTTCATTCCATATCTAATAGTCAAAACAGCTGTCAAACTCTTGATGCCCAGTCTGTTCCGCAATTTTGATTTTATAACTCCCATCTGACTGAAAATACGCTCTACGTCCGCATTAGAATGAGGTCAAATGAGCACAGTTAAAGCTAACTCTGTAAGACCTTGGAAAGGATTTTCACCGGTGGCATCCCTGTATGAGGCTATTTCTGCCCACAGTCCAAGTATTTCAGAGATCTGTGTCCGCTGCATATGATGAAGTTTTCTCCACTGGAAATCGATGCGGGTGAGAGTAGCTGCGTCTTCTACAAACATTTTAGCAAGATTCAATATACAGGGCTTCATTGGCTGTAGACATTCACTTCCACTAAGACATGACATGGACTGCAACACTCGAACGTTATCGGGCAAACGTAAACACAGCTGTGTCAGCAGCTCTATTAAAAACTGGATACACCTTCCACGAATTTCTTTCTCACCAGGAAACTTGTAGTCTGCTATTTCTTTCTCAAACTCATAACCTAGACTGGGATTATGATCTAAATAGTCTTGAATAGCATCACTTTCTGTTATTTTGTCCCAGGAATAGCAATCTTTGAACTGATAGAATCAGTGAGTTGGACAAGATCGTTGAGTAGTTTTGGTGGATCCTGTATATCTGCTTCGAATTTCTTATTCACATTTTGAACTTCTCCGAGAATATGCTTGAGAAATATGAGATACACATAGTTTTTCATGTCGCTAAACATAGAATGTAGAAGTTCTGCTGTATAACAGCGCTCGTTGAGTCTTGCTATATCAAAATGAGTTCTGAGCTCGACCCACTGCTGCAATATTCTGACAATGGCAGATTGAATGGTCATCCATCGTGTCTGGCTTAATTGAACAATCTTCAACTGATGTTGTCCATCATTTATTGAAGCAAAAAGCTCCCTGTACTTTGCTTGACGAAGACTTGAGTGAGAAAACCAGTTATATGTTTTTCTAATCGTGAACTCTATGATCCTGGGGCAGACAAGCAGCTGCAGCCTGTGACACTGCCAGCTGAAGGGAATGACATACACACCTAACTAGTACCAGATGAGGAACTTAGGATTTTAATTTTGTATATACTGTACTCCATTGTTTACACCTGTCACGACAGATGCATTGTCAGTGCCGAGTGCACCAAGTCTTTGCAACTCAAGACCATTCTTGTTTAAACAATCTTTTAACGAATTGCATATTATCTGCGTGTTGCAGTCACTCACTTCAACTAAATCTAAGTAAGTAACCACAAACTGCTTTCTTGTCTCTGAATAGTACCTATAGTATGTCCCGAAAAGAATGCCTTCATTCACGATCAATTATTTTGAAAACTGTCTGTTGCATCGTTATGAAATTTTTCCAGCCGTCGTATATTTACCCCCACCCAAGGAATATGTCTTTGATAGGTCCAAAAACAACTTAAATCATCGAAAGCGGCGACATTTCTTTGATGTTTTGCTGAAAAACTAGTGATTTCTCGCTAACAAATTTATGTTTACAGTAATGTACGCCCCGCCAATTCAGATGACACACAAGGCGTATCCGGATTCGTATGGGTGTGGGTGCAATGAAAGAAGTAGCTTAAATTCGACAGGGTCGGCTGCATTGCACAGGGTTTTTATCCCATATGGCTCAGTTTCTTTCCGCAGGGCGGAAAGCGTCGCACAAAGCGCGAACTCCGTACCTCCAGCGACGACCCTCGGGAGTCTCCGAAAAAATTCACTCGAGAAATGAAGGACGCGGCCCGGAATCGAACATACAACCTTCGCAGCCCGAGTCAGACGGCTTGATCACTTCACCACGGAGAATCCCGAGAGGGGTGCAATGTGTAATATTAGTAAAGACAGAAACTTTACAGAGGCATGGTGTAAATAATTTGTAAATTGACAGGAAAGTAGAAGGAATATATTTCTTACCTTATTTTTCATTTCCTTCTTGTTTCTTCAGCTGCTGGTTAATAATGTGTACACAAGTATTCGTTTTAGCTTTTTATACTGAGTTCGTGATAGCTTCCAAATAGCTGTGCGTTAATGTGCGTATGGAGTGACCAGAAATGATACCGCAATTTAGTCATCATGTTTCCATTTTTAAGGATCTGTTCAGCTGTCTGTGTAGTTTGTTCACACGTACACATTCGTGACAGACCCGCTTTGAGTCTTCGTGAAAGATTGTCTACTCTGCTGTTTACCGTTCAGAGACGGAACATGATTACCTGTTTTGCACTATGAAAATAGTTGTCAGTGTCTCTAAAGTGGGCTTTCTTCTTAACGACCAAGATGTTGGTCCTCTTTTCATTGAAGTTTATAGATTGATTCGTATGCACGTGTCTTGTCCCCTAATTTGACAACGTGTTTGCTCTCACGTTTCTTGTTATGCCACAATATGCCAGTTTCCACCGCAATATTACTCTTCTGTTGGTATTCAATGCGTTTAGTGTGTGTGTGTGTGCGTCTGTGTGTGTGTGTGTGTGTGTGTGTGTGTGTGTGTGTGTGTGTGTGTGTGTGTGTGTGTGTGTGTGTGTGTGTGTGTGTTGTCAATACAGTTGTTTGTCACCGCTGAGGGCTTGCAGAATTGAAAATTCATCACTGCGGAATTGAAAATTCATCACTGTGGAATACAAACTGTTGCCATTGACATTATGCTGATGCTGTAATGTTTAGGGTCTGAAATTCTTCTGAATATTTATAGCAAAATATCCCAGTTGGTGTGCACGTGGATTAAGGTCTGCGATCTGCTCAGACCTTAATCTGTGTCGGACGATTCCAGTAGGTTGATGACTACTCTCGGTTGCATAAAATTCAATCCATCATTTCTCCAATAATCCTCTTCCTCTTTCAACACATGGTCCTCACATTTTTCCAGTAACTTTTATCAATATTTAATAGCGCGGACTGAATTAGTATCCTGTCGTCAGACAATTTGAATATAGTATTGTCAGCTGCCACCTGTCCTTTAATTTTAGCCCACACAAGTTCTATAGAGTTAAAATGAGAATGGTACATGAGCCAATGACAGCAGAGACAGAACCTGAACCCTCATTAGATGAAATTGCTTGGGCTATAAAGAACCTGAAGAATGGTAAATCACCTGGATGTGATGAGATACCAGCTGAACTAATTAAAGCGGGAGGAGAAGAAAGTATACACATATATCATTATATATAGCCAAAAGATTGGAAGAGAACTATCTTCATTCCAATACCAAAAAAAGGGCAACCTGAAATTATGCACCAACTATAGAACTGTTGCCCTGATCAGTCATGTAAGTAAAATTCTACTAAACGTCATAATGGGAAGACTTCGTAAGAAAATGGAAGAAGAGATTAACGTGGTTCAAGCTGGATTTAGACAAGGAAGAGGAACAAGAGATTGCATATTCAACATGCGATTAATAATAGAGATGTGAAGAGAATTTAATGTAAACCTATTCTCATGTTTTGTGGATTATTCAAAGGCATTTGACTGTGTACAACATCAGAAACTTTGGGAAATCATGAGGAATATGGGCTTTCCATCACATGTAGTACAACTCATAAAAATGCTCTATCTAGACCAACAAGCAGCAGTTAGAATAGATCGCGAGACATCAGATTGGTTTGACATCAAACAAGGAGTCCGTCAGGGCTGCGTGCTGTCACCCTATTTGTTTAACCTGTACGCCGAAAATATAATGAGAAATGTAAGAGATGATATAAACAGGGAGCTATATGAAGCTCTAAATATCGGCGGTCATGACATACTAGAGATTCGATATGCTGATGATACAGTATTACTATCCACAACACAGAATGGCATAGAAAACTTAATAGCCTCAACCCAATTGATTAGTGAAAATCACACCTTATATCTTAACATAGCAAAAACAAAGATAATGCATACAGACAAAACTACTATGGAGAAAGAAATATACGTTAATGGGGAAAAATTGGAGGCGGTGGAAAATTTTGAATATCTTGGGTCACTGATTACCAACAATGGCGACACAATGACATAAATTAAACGGCGACTATCATTTGCTCTTCAAAGACTAAAACAGCTGAATAAATTATGGAGTGGGACAGACAGAACTACAAAAATTCGATTTTTAAGAGCATGCATCTTTCCCATTGAAACATACGCCTGTGAGACATGGACACTTACTAAACAAGCTGAATAGCGCATAAATGCCTTTGAATATAAATGTTATAGATGAATTCTAAGAATATCTTGGGTAAAGAAAAGAACAAATGCATCCATACTTAAAGAATTGAATATTGAAGAAGGTTGGCTATTAAAGACGATAAAACAAAGAAAATTGAAATATTTTGGTCACTTGAAACGTCACGAAAGTTTGGAGAGAACAATATTGGAAGGATATATGCCTGGGAAGAGAGGAAGAGGAAGGCCAAAGAGAAGATGGGTGCAGGATGTGGCGGATGATCTCCAGATGGGTGTAGTCAGACGCGGGGACATCTTGCTTATGATCGAGAGGATTTCCAGAAGGTTATTATGGCAGCGAGGTTCTGCAAGGGACATGCTACTGAATTAATGAACCTGCTTCTCATGGCTCCTAAATGCGGTTGCTCGCAAAGATTATTTCTACCGCCCTTGTACTTTCATATAGTGAAGATAATATCCTTATAATTTTCCACAAAGTTGTTTTGGATAGCTCTATGTTATTGTTCTTTCTGAACCAAACCCTAAGTCACTGTTTCTTTGGCATCCAGCATTTTTATAATGCTGGATAATCTTGGATATAAAATCCAAAATTTTTATAATTTTTGGATGCTCCGTGGCGAAGTGGCCAAGCCTTTTGACTCGGGCTCCAAAGGTCGTGGGTTCGATTCCTGGCCGCATCCTTCGGTTCACGAGTTAAATTTTTCGGGTCGTCGCTAGAGCTGCGGAGTTCGTGCTTTGTGCGATGCTTTACGCGCTGCGGAAAGAGACCGAGCCAAATGGGGGAATAGGAACC
>JACEFZ010004544.1:0-48849 GCA_014155875.1 Cepaea nemoralis
CTCTCTCTCTCTCTAAATATTATGTTCTTTTTCATCCATGTTATTATGTGCGCCTTTTTATCTAGTGCGATGAGCAAACTTTGTGTAAATTTTACTTTTACTTGTTTCTACACTAGATCCAAGTTTGCATAGTTCACTAGCCAGCGACATTTCTTCACACTGATCACTGTCACGTGTCTCGTATTTCCATGTCTCCTCTTTCTATTCCATGCTTGACTTTGACTAGCACCTTGCCGTCTTGACAGACGATAGTTTGTAAAATGGGGGAATCTCTCAATAACACAAAACCTGGGCTGAATTTAGAGACCATGTGTTGCCCATGCAACTTGATCCCTCTCTTGGCCTGTCTAGTTTACTCCATAGTAAGGGTGACCCCAATACTTCTGAAACAAGACAAGCAGCAGAAACTGCTGGATCAGCAAAGCAATGCTCTAATTGTCCGCCTGTCGCCTTTACATGTTTAAATATCCAATAGATATTGGAAATCTAGCCTGTTGTTTTCACATTCTTTTATGTCCGATGTTCTTCAATTACATTAATAACGACACATATATGATTTTCTTGTATTCTTCTTTCTATCTATTTATCATTCTGCCTCGTTCATTTTAGGTTTACGTTTTCTTCTGCGTCTGGTTATTCACTTGATCAGTGTCAGTAGACTTAGTTCCTTTTACTGTGTAAGAGATATATCGGCTGCAGTAAGATATGACAACATGAAATCAAAAACACAGGTATGTTAATGTTATGTAGAACAAAACAAGTACAACAATATGTACTTGGACCTTATAAGGGCATATTATCTTACAAGGTCGAAACATGATCTTACAAGGATCCAGACCAGGTGAACAGAAATCACACAGGGAAAATGAAGAAATAGTATAAAAACAGAGCTAAGGAAGCTATTAATAAACTTGTAAAATCACCATTACGCGTGTACCTCTTCGCAGTCAACTGTCACTTACTGCCAGTATAGTACCTTGCGGTGTATGGCAGTGGGGTCTTTGAGCATGAGGAATTAAGGCCGCCTTGCTAGTGCAGTCACCACGAACTGTGCAGGTTGGGGTTTTATTTTTGACCCCGACAGAAAAAAATCCTACACCTTACCGAGGGTTGGATCAGGGGTCTCTCAAAGGAGAATCCGGCATTCTAGCCACTTGGCCAGCCGCTGCTCAGATTCTTAAAAAAAAAATAAAAAAAAAAAAGAATTGCGTCCTTAGTTTCGGTTGTAATAACATTTCTTAATAACAATACAAACATGACTATTAATACTATTATAATATCAAATAACGCATAATCTATGAACAGTTAAAGGTATTCTCATCTCATCAGCACAAAACTTGATTCCTAATTAAAGTTGTAGGAAGTATAAATATATCAAGTATAAACACTTTGAAGAACTGAGAAAATTAAACCAAACAGGTATAGAAATAAATAGCCCCGACTACAAAAACTGCAGGATAAATATCAGTGAAGACAAGAAACAGTTCGCAATGAGCATTTGTAATCGAATATTGCATCTTCAGTTGCAAGGGAAAGATGGAAACATGTTTATGGAAGTCAAAACATTAAAAAGGCAAATTCAGACTATTATTATTAACAATAACTGGCGGGAATAGTAATATTTCAAAAGGAAGCAAAGTTACACTAGAAAGATGGAAGGAATTTCAAAATAATGTATGTCCTTTGAAGGAAGTTGCGATCAACCTCAGATTGATATTGAAGATATCTGAAGGTTCAGTAGTTTCCATTTCTTTCTGAATGAGAAGTCAACGTAATGTCGGTGTAGGGATTGAATCGCCTACCTCGCCATCAGTCCACAGGAAGTTTAAGAGACAACGATCTTAGCCCTTCGATCAGGTGAAGAAATATATGAAGACACGGTCTAGAGGCCAGATAATATACACGAAAGTCTACAGATGAAGCAGAACCTTTATTAGAAGAAGTACGATCAGCAAGCAATACGATGCCTGATGAAAGGGAAAGTAATTAAGTTGTGACTCATACCACTGGAACTAATCCAAGCAGTTAGAAGAGCCAGCGTCCATATCTACCATACATTGATGTGAAAATCTGCAACAGCACCATTTGGCGTACCTTCTGAGGTACTTGTAATTGCAATTCATGGACGAGAAGTCAACATTTTAGTCAAGTAAATTGGACAATGTGTAAGTGTCACTTTTTCATCAAACGCCTGTACTGCTCATATAAATGTGAAAATGTGAAGCTCGCGTATTGTAGCAGAGCGTGAGCACAGTATATGTATCCATCTTGATAAATGTCATTTAAATAGCAGAACAGTTTTGACTTCTATGATACTTGCAGTGTGGGGCTTTTTAACCAAGTCCATTGATTCATGTGTCGGCGTTTCCTGATTCTAGCTCTCTCCCTGAGAGCCACGTACACAAACTATCCTAAAGGTTAATCGATGAAGATTAATCGTATTGAAAAGTGTCTGAAAACATTCTAATTGCATTTGTCATTGTTTTGTTTCCCATTTCCAGTGCTTAACGGTGCTTTTATCTTTTTATTTCTGGTTAAAACTACGTTAACTGTTTGTCTATGTTTCTTTGGGTTACATCTTTACATATCCTTCCTTATAATCGTTCCGGTGAAACATTTAGGCCTCTATTGTCAAAGCTGATATTTACACTCTTAAATCTATGTGTCTTATCCTGTATAATTGTGGGAAGAAAACACCAAAGGATCAGAGATTAGAGACATACATGAATATTTATAGGAATTACGCGAATTGGTTGATGGTCTTTGTTCCATTTGGGAAAATACAGGAAGTAGACAAAAGCAGAATTATTCCTGGATCTCAAAAAGCCATTTAAAAACAATATTATAAAAGCTATTAAATCCCTGGCAAGGATGGAAAAGCTTCAGATCCAGATAGTATCCCGATAAAAGCTATGAAAGCCAATATAAACACCTCAACAGAATTACGCGCAAACTGTTATCACAGTCCGGGAGACTGAACGAAAGAACGAACAAACAAACGTTATTTTCAAAGGTTTAAGAATTGGGCAGCAGGCCCGTCTGACATTCTGCCCTTCTTTTCTCTCTCCTCTCATACGTTATTTCATTCATACATCACTTATGAAGCTAATCTTAGACAACAACAGAGCAATATGCATTACAACAATTGTTAACATGGCCATTATAATTACCCAAGGAAAGAGTAACGTACCATACATGTGGGAATGTTCATTAAACTAGTTGTCATTTGAAATAATTTTAATTTTGTTTTGTTTGGTTCGTTTTTGGGGGAAGGGGCGGGAGGGGGGGGGGGGGGGGGGGGGGGAGGGAGTCTGTACTGAGATAGTGTTCAAACAGGTTATGGCTGTATGCATAGTTATTGGTGGTGTCTTAGATTTCTTGTGGAAGATTGTTCCACAATTTATCAGCAGAGTACGCTAAGCTTGATTTGTATAAGTCTATCCTAGGTTTAGAAACATGAAGTATGTTTAGTCGTTTGCTGTGTCTTGCGTTATATTGAAACAGTGGCCAAAGGTAGCATGGGGCATTTTGAAATAGGATTTTGTGAATTAGTTTGGCCTTATTAAAAAGTAAGCGTTTGTGGAGTGGCAATAACTGAAGACATTTATGTAGGTTAGAATTGTCAGTAATCTTTTTACCATTAATTAAAGGCATGCCCTTTTCTGGAGTGAATAAAGGCGTTTTGTTATTGATTTGGAGCATTCATCCCAGATTGTGGAGCAACTGTCAATATTTGTTTGTATGTGGGAAGTATAGAATACAGTGGTACCTCGGGTTACGAACGCCCCAGGTCACGAACAATTCAGGTTACGAAAAACAACTTCGAAAATTTTATGTGTCGGGTAACGAACAGTGCCTCAGGTTACGAACGAAGGCGAGCGAGAGATAGCAAGGTGTAACGCTGGAGTCAAACGATCGCGTATATTATAAACAGTACTACAGATGAGCTTGTGGATTTTCATAATGAACAGCAAAAGACATTAAAGGAGATGCGGTCGTCCGATGATGAGGAGTCAGTGACCGCTTTAACTGCCAAGAATAAAAAAAAATGGGCGGACGTCGAAAACTAATGATTCAGAATAACAAAGAAAGTGACAAATTTCCCATGATCGTTTTCTTGGTAATAATGATAGACTAAATTTCTTTTCATTTTACATTTAATTCACTTGGTTGTTTTCTTTCTCTTTATTTAAAACTTGAAGTATACGTATTCTTTGCGTTTTGTCAGGTAAACGATCGGATGTTAATAAATAAGAACGATTCTTTCATCTTGAAACGAATTGTCTTCATTTCATTGATTTCAATGTTTCGGTTTACGAACGTTTCGGGCTGTGAGCCGATCTCTGGAACGAATTTAGTTCGTACCCCGAGGTACCACTGTATCTTTCTTGTGTTTTCACCAAGGACACTTTTAATTTTGGCAAGCTGGTATAATTTATTTGACTATTTGTTCAACGAGATCAAGTACATGGGAATTAAAGGCTAGACTTTGATCAATGATAAGACCCAGTGCTTTGTGCTCGGTTACACTTTCTACGGGCGCGCTACCGGTTACACTTTTTACAGTCGCGCTACCAATGTGTAGCTGAAGAGTTCTCTGTGAGTTTAAAGTGTAAAGTCTTAGCTTGGTTGCTATTAACATAGCATTTTCTATCAGCACACTGTACAAGAACAAGGGCGATCGGAGCGACTGCAAAAACTAAAGGGGTCTCTCACTTCTGTGTATTGTTGGGAAAGTATTTGCCAGAATTGTTATGCGCAGACTTCAAGTCCTAGGAGATAAAGTCTACCCCGAATCAAAATGTGGTTTCCGACAAAATCGGTCTACCATTGATATGATATGCTCGTTGCGACAAATGCAAGAAAAATGCCGTAAACAGAATCAACCACTGTGTATTGCCTTTATCGACCTCACAAAGGCATTTTATTTGGTCAGTCGTGAGGGTATGTTCAAGGCACTAAAGAAGATTGGCTGCCCACCAACTCTTCTTCCATTTTGGAATCTTTCCACATAGGCGTGAAGGGTATAATCAAGTTTGATGGTGCAACTTCAGAAGAGTTTGAAATCAAGATTGGAGTTAAGCAAAGTTGTGTACTAGCTCCCACCCTCTTTGGAATATACTTTTCACTTCTACTGAAATATGCCTTTCGTGATCAGGATGGTGGCATATACATTCACTTACGCTCAGATGGCGGCCTTTACAATGCTCAGAGATTGAAGGCCAAGACCAAAATTAGCATGGCACAGATCAGAGAGTTGCTTTTTGCAGATGATGCAGTTACGACCCACTCTGAGGAAGAATTACAATTTCTACTATCTGCATTCTCAAAATTTGTGCTGACCCATCTGTGTAGACTCTGATCCAGAGATCCTGTGGGTATTCTTCATCAAGGAAGCTGAAAGTGGCTGTTCTTCTCTGTACACTGTTCTGCTCTTCCTTGTCAAAAATACCTCTCACTATTGTCTGGATCTTTCTCACCACAACGGTCTACTATAAACCAATTGATGCCCACGCCTTTCTACTTTACACTTCTTCTCACCCTCCGTTCTGTAAAGACGCAATTCCTTACTCTTAACTTCTGCGTCTTCGACGACAATGCCAAGATGATGAGGAGAGTCCCAGGAGATGTTGGAATTCTTCAGACTCCGTGGCTATCCAGATCATGTCCTATCGTCAGCTTTCCACCGTGCTCTACCTATCAGCCTCGCAGAGGCTCTCACCTCCGCGCCTAAACCACACAATCTTCGACCGGTACTCTCTCTTACCTACCATCCGCACAATATTTCAGTCAAAAATATCCTCTTTCAACATCTGTCTATCCTTCTAGCTGATCCTACTACTAACGCGATATTTTCAGAGAAACCACTAGTGGCATACAGACGTGACCGTAACCTCAAAAATGTACTCGTCCACAATAGGGTACAGGGATCTCCACCTCCACCATCGCAATTAGGTACTAAGGCTTGCCTAAGACCTCGTTGCAAGACTTGCCCATATGTGTTACACACCCCAATGGTGCTATTCCCTAAAAGCAGTTTTCGCATCAAGGAAGAATTCTCCTGCACCAGTCGTAACATAATTTATGCCATCATATGCAAACGGTGTGATATGAAGTATATCGGCAAGACTAGCCTCAAGCTAGCTGACAGATTCCGCCAACATCTGCTGGACATACATAACAACGCCCTTAAGCCTGTCGCCACCCATTTTAACAGCGCAAATCACCACGGTGCTTCCGATGTCCAGGTCACAGCCATCCAGTCTTACTCGTTCGGTGCTAAACATCCCAAACATATAGAAAATCGGCTCATATTCTCAATAGGGTGCCTAACATCACAAGGCCTCAACACCCTGCATAGTTTCATTTAATCGTAGATATATCCTCTCCCCCTCTCTTGCTTCCATACCCTCCCAGTTGTCACCCTCTTCGTATGTCCACCTATAGTTCCTTTCTCAACTAAAGTGATCTTCTACACTTTCTCTCTTGGGGAGATTCCGTGTGACTGAACCAATACGTAGTTACCTGTGGCACATCGTAGTGCCACTCTTTGGCACTCTTTTCGTACACAATATAGTGCGCACCCATAAGGATATCACGATTCCTCCAGGACCAAATAATCCCCTTACACGATAACAATCATACTTGGTATGCTGTTCTGTATGTATGCGCAAATACATAAGTATATATGTCTGGATGTATGATATATGCATATGTATACATGTGCATATATGTATGTGTGTGTATATATCTGTGTGCATGTATGTGTGCATGTATATATATATATATATATATATATATATATATATATATATATATATATATATATATACGTGTGTGTGTATACGTATATACTTTATATATATTATGTATATTATGTATGTATATGTCTTTCCTTCCTGCTCACTGCACGTAGCGATAGATCAACAACAACGAGAGAAGCTGAGGGCCTTATCCCTTTTCCCATATATACCATGCACATGTGTATGTATACTATTGTATGAATGTTTATTTATGGCTATAGATGTATGTATGTGAGCTCACACATATCAGTTCACCCAGACTTTAGGACTCGCCTCATAACAACATAAAGGATGACATAATATGAGTTTTGTTAGTATCACCAACATACGTGGGTGCACATTTCAATGTTCTTCAATATTCGTCCACTAGGGCCAACCCATTCACTGGCACCCACTCACGCTTTGTGATTTCTATCCACTGAGACTCCTCAGTTTCTATTCCCAGATAGCTATAACAGTTTCCCGACCTACTTCCTGTCTCCGCCACTCCCCCGTCTTTAATGTACCTCTTCCACTCAAGTACCTGGGATGCTCACTGAACCGTTACACCCACCACCCTGATATCATCCTACACCCCACTCCATCGACTGTGTATAAAAGAAGATAAAGGTGACATTTCGGGAATACACATTTTGTGATTATCAGGTAAGTAGGAACACTTTTTATTCAAATTTTCATTTTCTCTCCATTGCTCTCATTTTTTTTCCATCTTTTTATTCTTCTCATCCCATCGTTACGCCTTAATGTGGTCACCGTGACTATATGTTGTGTTTTGTGTATGCATTTGTTTGCTGATGAAGGCTAGTCGCCGCAACGTCCTGTATGTGTCGTAATTCTGTTATGTAAAGCTGCATTACTTTGTGTTATTTTGTATTGTTTACATTATCTGCATTCTCCAATGCTTGTTCTGAATATGGTTTAACAATTAACAAAAAGAAGACCCAGATTTTGTCGCAAGGTGCACATGAGGTCCCATCAATCTTTACTGACGACGCCGAACTGGAGATAGTAGACCATTTTACATATCTAGGATCAGAGGTAAATAGCAAATTATCCCTAGATCAGGAAATCAACATCTGGATTGGTAAGGCAGCAACAACAATGAACAGGTTAAGAAAACGAGTCTGGGAGAACAGGAAGCTTACTGCCAAAACAAAAGTCCATGTCTATCAAGCCTGTGTCCTTATTACTCTTCTTTATGGCAGTGAAACCCGGACACCTTACTCACACCAAGAGAAACGTTTAAACAGCTTTCATATGCAGTGTCTGCGAAGAATAGTTGGTATTGTGTGGTAAGAGAAAATCACAAATACAGCGGTACCTCGGGTTACGAACGTTTCAGGTCACGAACAATTCATTTTACGAACAAAAACTTCGAAAATTGTATGTCTCGGGTAACGAACGAAGGCGAGCGAGAGAGAGAGAGAGAGAGAGAGAGAGAGAGAGAGCGAGAGAGAGAGGGAGGGAGAGAGAGAGAGAGAGAGAGAGAGAGAGAGAGAGAGAGAGAGAGAGCTGTAACGTTGGAGACAAACGATTGCGTACAGTACAAACAGTACTACAGATGAGCTTGTAGATCTTCAGAATGAACAGCTAAAGACATTAAAGGAGGAGCAGTCATCCGATGATGAGGAGTCAGTGACCGTTTCAACTGCCAGGATTAAAGAAATTTGCAGCAAATGGGCAGACGTTGAAGACTTCATTGTGAACCATCATACAAACAAACTTGTTGCTAACAAGCCCTATGCCACTATATGTGATGAATGATAACACGAGGGCCCACTTCGGAAAGATTCTCCAGCAAACGTAGCGACAAATTTCCCATGATAGTTTCTTGGTGCAGAAAGATTTCCAGTCGGCTGCCAAGAAACAGCGACAAGATAATACTGAAACTAATGATTCAGAATAACAAAGAAAGTGACAAATTTCCCATTATCGTTTTCTTGGTAATAAAGATACACTAAATCTCTTTTTTTTTAATATTTAATTCATTTGGTTGTTTTCTGTATCTTTATTTAATACGTGAAGTATACGTATTCTTTGCGTTTTGTCAGGTAAACAACCGGATGTTAATACAAAAGCACGATTCTTTCATCTTCAAACGGATTGTCTTCATTTCATTGATTTCAATGTTTCGAACGTTTCGGGTTACGAACCGAGTTCTGAAACGAATTAAGTTCGTAACTCGAGGTACCAAAGTACTGAAGTATTGGAAAGATCAGGTTGTGTGACGGTTTATTCCATGCTCAGTCTTCGTAGACATAGATGGACAGGACATGTTAAAGAGGATGGATGATGGTAGAATACCAAAGGACATCTTTTTTGGTGAATTACAGATTGGTAAGAGATCTTAGGGTCGGCCTTTACTACGATACAAAGATGTGTGTAAGCGGGACATGATTGATACAGGCATTGATAATGCACAATGCACATTAGGAGCAAGTCACCGCTGAACGTGTTGCATGGAGGCAAATATCAGAAATTGAAAAGAGACAAAGGAGAAAATTATTGCAGATAAGTCACCCACACCGAGCGTTTGAGACGTAAGACGGTGCTTGCTGGTGGAAATGACCATGTGTTCACGTTGGTGAAATGACCATGTGTTCACTGTGGGCGAACATTTACAGCGCGAATTGGCCTTATCAGTCAGATTCGCTACCGCCATGGGTTGTAGTTATTTTGCCTTTTTGAAGCAAAAACTATCGTCTGTCAAGACGGCAAGGTGCCAATGGTTAACTTAGAAAGAACCAGAACACAGACGAGAAGGGTATCACGTTAGGGCAACTCGTTAAGGGCCAAAAGAACGGGGACCTGCAGGACTGCAAATAATAAAAATAAAAAAAACTATTATTGTCATTTCAAGGAAAGATTGTATGCAGGATAATTCTGGAGAGATTAAGGATGCAGGATAATTCTGGAGAGATTAATGATGCAGGATAATTTTGGAGAGATTAATGATGCAGAACAGGCAGATTTAAGAACAAACATATCTCATACTAACCAGATAGCCACATTATGCTTAATAATATAGCATAACAATAAAATGAATGCTCCGTTTTATGTTGGATTTATGGACTATGAAAAGCCATTAGCATCAAAGACAGCCAATCTCTATAAAAATGTATGAGACATTATGGGATCCCACAGAACATTATTAATTAGATGCAAGAAACATATGAGGACATGCAATTCAGAGTCCTTTATGAGGGAAAACTAACAGGCGCATTTGAAATAAAAATACTAGTAAAACAGAATTGTACTGTCATACAGAATGACACTAGTCAGTGTCACACCTCGGGCGCTGGAACTTCAACTATTTCCCCCCCCCCCCCCCCCCCCACCGATGCTTGACGGCAAATGTGGAAGATGATGATGATTAGTGCGACGAAGATGCAATTTGTCATCTGTATTACTGTTAATGACTAAAGACTGGTTTAAGAAGGCAATAATAGCTACCAACATATTTCAAAGGACCTTGTCACAACATCAATAATAAGAATAAATTAAGCAAAGTGATGACCCGATTACTCTTGGTGAAACCTGACTTAATAAGGGGGAACGATACACACCTGAAGGTAGTAATGTAAAGAAAGATATAGGTTGTATAGATGGAGATATTTAAATTAGTATACAACAATGAAAAGGAGCTTTCAGAGTATTAGTAAATTAATGGGAGTCAATAGAAATGTAGGTTAGTTCTACAGGTAGAATATTGAACGCTTAATGTCAAATGGTATGGAAGTAAGGACGAGATATATGGAGAACAACTAAAAACTAAGCCACATATAATTTGTTGAACGATTTATTGCCTGGCATATCCCGAGGCATCTCATCAAGTGCATACCGCATAGTTATATATAATATAGAGTGAATAAATAAATAAATCCTTTAGCTGAAATAATTAAAACACAAAGTCACAGGAAGTTATAATATAGGTGATATATATATCTTATATATAAACGGCGATCTCCGTCTGTCTGTCTGTCTGTCTGTCTGTATGTATGTATGTCCTTTATTCGTTCGCGAACGGCCCATCCGATTGAGATGAAATTTTCTACACGCCTTCCTTTCATTCCAGCGCTGCCAACTGTCGTATTTTTTTCTTCTTCCTCCTCTTCCCTCCTCCCATTCCCAAAATACATACGTAAATATATGATGATGATGATGAAAGAATCCCCGAACCAAAACGCTAGGAAAAGGGAAGAAAATGACGTGACTTCACAGAATCGTCACACGGCAATCATCATCATCATCAAGTGCCGTGCCGGTTTGGGGCTTTGGGGGGGGGGGGGGGGTTTTTTTTTTTTTTTTTTCCAAACCTGCGGTTAAATTAAGGGCCCCCCTCCCCCTTCTCTTCCCCTTTTTGTTAAAATTTCCCCCCTCCCCCCTTAAAAAACCTCTTCCCCCCCCAAACCCTCCTATTTCCCTCCTCCCCCCCCTCCCCCTTCTTTTTCCCCCCTTTCCCCTTTTCCTTCCCCCCCTCCTCCCCCCTCCCCCCCCCCCTCCAACCCCCTTCCTTCCCCCCCCCCTCCCCTCCCTCCTTTCCCCCTCCCTTTTCCCCCTCCCTCCCCCTTCCCCCTCCCCTCCCCCCTCCCTCCTCCCCCCCCCCCCCTTCCCTCCCCCTTTCCCCCCCCCCTTTCCCCCCATCCCCCTTTCCCTCCCTTCCCCCCTTTCTCCCCCTCCCCCCCACCCCTTCCTCCCTTCCCTCCCTCTTTTCCCCCCCTCCCCCCCCCCCTTTTCCGGGGCCCCCCTTTCCCCCCCTTTAAACCCCCTCCCTTTTTCCTTTCCCCCTCCTAAAAAAATTCCCCCCTTTCCCTCCTCCCCCCCCCTTTCCTCCCCCCCCCTTTCCCCCTTTTCCCAAAACCCCCCTTTTCTTTTTTTCCCCCCTCCTCCTCCCCCCTCCTTTCCCCTTCCCTTTCCTTTCCCCCCCCCCTTTCCTCCTCCTCCCCTTTCCCCCTCCCCCCTTTCCTCCTCCCCCTTTCCAAAAAAAACCCCCTTTCCCCCCCCCCCCCCCCCTCCTCCTCCCTCCTCCTTCTCCCCTTTCCAACCTCCTTCTCTTAATCCTCCTCCTCCTCCTATTCCTCCCTACTCCTCCTCCTCCCTCCTCCTCCTCTCTCCGCCTATCTCTTCCTCCCTCCTCCTCCCTCTTTCACTCTCTTCCTCCTCCCTCCTCCTCCCTCTTCCTCCTCCTACCTCCTCACCCTCCTTTTCCTTCCTCCTTCGCCCTCCTCCTCCATATACAAACACATATTGATTACTGCTCCACAGTCTGGGATGGATGCTCCAAATCAATAACAAAACGCCTATATTCACTCCAGAAAAGGGCAGTGCGTTTAATTAATGGTGAAAAGCTTACCGACAATGCTAACCTATATAAACGTCTCCGGTTACTGCCACTCCACAAGCGCCTGCTTTTTAATAAGACCAAACTAATTCACAAACTCCTATTTCAAAATGCTCCAAGCTACCTTTGGCCATTGTTTAAATATAACGCTAGACATAGCGAACGACTAAATATACTTCATGTCCCTAAACCTAGGATAGACTTATATAAAACAAGCTTAGCATACTCTGCCGCTCAGTTGTGGAACAATCTTCCACAAGAAATCAAAGACACCACCAATCATGATACATACATTCGCAACCTGTTTGAACACTACCTTAGTACAGACTACATGCTTCCATAACAAATAACACAAAAAAGACAATAATGGTAACTTATCTCAAACGACAACTAGCCAAAAAACATTCCCTTATGTATGGCACGTTACACCCTCCTTAGGTATTTATAATGCCCATGTTAAACACTGCCTCAGTGAGTCATTTGTTATTGATTATTTTTCATGCGTTTTAATGTTCTTTTGTTGTCAAAAGTTGCTTCATAAGTGATGTTGAATGAAAGAATGTATGAGAGGAAATAGAGAAGAAGGGCAGAATGTCAGACGGGCCTGCGTGCCCAATTCTTAACCCTTTGAAAATAAAGACTTATTATTATTATTATTATTATTATTATTATTATTATTATTATTCTCCTCCCTTCTCTTCCTACCCCTCCCTCCTCCCCCTCATCCCTCCTCCTCCCTCCCCCTCCCCCCTCCTCCTTCCTCCTCCTCCCTCTCCTCCTCCATTCTCCTCCTCCCTCCTCCTCCCACTACTTCCTCCCTCCTCCTCCCTTCACATTCCTCCTTCTCCCTTTTCCTCCTCCTCCCTCCTCCTCATCCCTCATCCCTCCTCCTCCTCCTCCCTCTACCTCCTCCCTCCTCCTCCCTTCACATTCCTCCTCCTCCCTCTTCCTCCTCCTCCCCCTCATCCTCTTTCCTCCATCTCCTCCCTCCTCCTTCTCCCTCTTCTTCCTCCCTCTTCCTCCCTCTTCCTTCTCCCTCCGCCTCCTCCCTCCTCCCACTCTCTCCTCCTCCTCCCTCCTCCTCCCCTTCCCTCCTCCTCCCTCTCCTCCTCCTCGCTCCTCCTGCATTCTCCTTCTCCCTCCTCCTCCTCCTCCCTCATCCTTCTCCCTCTTCCTCCCTCTTCCTGCTCCCTCCTCCTACTCTCTCCTCCTCCTCCCTCCTCCTCCCTCTCCCTCCTCCTCCCTCTCCTCCTCCTCCTCCTCCTCCTCCTCCTGCGTTCTCCTCCTCCCTCCTCCTCCCTCCTCCTCCACCCTACTCCTCCTTCCTCTTCCTAATCCCTCCTCCTCCCTCCTATTCCTCCTGTCTCCTGTCTCCTCCTCCCTCCTCCTGCCTCCTCTTCCCTCCTCCACCTCCCTCTTCCTCCTTCCTCCTCCATTTACCCAAGACAGACAGACAGACAGATAGTCGGGAACGGGATCTTATATGACTACTTAAATGATTTAAATGAGATGCTCTCCACCATGGGCTGGGCCGGGTCAGACAGACAGACAGACAGACAGACAGACAGACAGACAGACAGACAGACAGACAGACAGACAGACAGACAGACAGACAGACAGACAGACAGACAGTCGGGAACGGGAACTTATATGACTACTTATATGAATTAAATGAGATGCTCTCCACCAGGAGTTGGGCGATGCCGGGCCGGGTCAGACAGACAGACAGATAGATAGTCGGGAACGGGAACTTATATGACTACTTATATGAATTAAATGAGATGCTCCCCATCAGGGTCTGGGCGAAGCCGGGCCGGGTCAGACAGACAGACAGACAGATAGACAGACAGACAGACAGATTGTCGGTAACGGGAACGAGAACTTATATGACTACTTATATGAATTAAATGAGATGCTCCCCACCAGGATCTGGGCGAAGCCGGGCCGGGTCAGCTAGTATCTTATATATAAAAGGCAATGTGTGTGGATGTGTATGTCTGTATGTATGTCCTTTATGCGTTCGCGAACGGCCCATCCGATTGAGATGAAATTTTCAACACGTCTTCCTCTCATTCCAGCGCTGCCAACTGTCATATTTTTGTTTCTTCTTCCTCCTCCTCCCTCCTCCCCCTCCTTAAATACGTACGTAAATATATGATGATGATGATGACAGAATCCCCGAACCAAAACACTTGAAAAAGCGAAGAAAATGACGTGACTACACAGAATCGTCACACGGCAATCATCATCATCATCAAGTGCCGTGCCGGCTGGCGTAGGCGTTCATGGCTCTCCGTAGATCTCGGTCTTTGGTTTTCTGGATCAACTCTGCTGCTGATATTCCTCCATGCCACGGCAATATCAATAACAATTAATCTTTTTATGTGTACGGAAGTTATCTACAGTCATGTAAAAGGGAAAAACAATCAATGGAAGGACCGAAATCACAGAATCTAGACGAGTATGAATTCGGAATGGTGAACTCCCTCTTCCTCTCTTCTCCTCCTCCCTCCTCCTCCCTCTACCTCCTCCCTCCACCCTCCTCCTCCTCCTCTTCCTCCTCCTCCCTCCACCCTCCTCCTCCTCCTCTTCCTCCTCCTCCCTCCTCCTCCTCCTTCTCCCTCTTCCTCTCCCTTCCTCCTCCATCCTCCTCCCTCCTACTCCTTCCTCCTTCCGCCTCCTCCCTCCCCTCCTCCTCCTCTCCCCTCCTCCTCCCTCTTCCCTCCTCCTCCCTTCTCCACCTCCCTCCTCCAATTCCTACCCTCTTCTTCTTCCCCTCCCCCTCGTTCCCTCCCTCCTCCATCCTCTTCCTCCCTCTTCCTCTTCCTACTCCCCCTTCTTCCTCCTCCCCCTTCTTCCTCCTCCCTCTTCCTCCTCCTCCACTCTCCTCCTCCCTTTTCCTCCCTCCTCCTCCTCCCTCTACCTAATCCCTCCTCCTCCTTCCTCCACATCCCTCCTCCTACCCTCCTCCTCCTCCCCCTTCTACCTCCTCCCCTTCTTCCTCCTCCTCCTCCTTCTTCCTCCTCCCTCTCCCTCCTCTTCCTCCTCCATCCTCCTCCAACCTCTTCCTCCTCCTCCCTCTTCCTCCTCCTCCCTCCTCCTTCCTTTTCCTCCTCCTCCTAACTCCTCCCTCCTCCTCCTCTCTCCTCCTCCCTCCTCCCTTTCCCTCCCTTCTCTTCCTCCCTCTACCTCCTCCCTCCACCTTCTTCCTCCACATCCCTCCTCCTCACTCTTACTCCTCCTCCCTCCTCATCATTCCTCCTTCTCCTCCTCCTTCTCCTCCCTCCTCCCTCCTCCTCCTCCCTCCTCCTTCTCCCTCCTCCTTCTACCTCTTTCTCCCTCCACCTCCTCCCTCCTCCTCCTCCTCTCTCCTCCTCCTCCCTCCTTCTCCCTCTCCCTCCTCCCTCCTCCTCCTCCCCCTCCTCCTCCTGCATTCTCCTCCTCCCTCCTCCTCCTCCCTCCTCCTCCCTCCTCCTCCCTCCTCCCTCTTCCTCCTCCTCCTCCTCCCCATCCTCCTTCTTCCCTCCTCCTAATACCTCCTCCTCTCTCCTCCTCCTCCTTCTCCCTCCTCCTCCTTCCTCCTCCTCCCTCCTCCTCCTCCTCCCTCCTCCTCCTCCTCTTTCCCCCTCCTCCTAATCCCTCCTCCTCCCTCCTATTCCTCCCTACTCCTCCCTCCTCCTCCTCTCTCTGCCTATCTCTTCCTCTACCCTCCTCCACCCTCTTCCTTCTACCTCCTCCTCCTCCTCTCTCCTCCTCCTCGTCCTCCTCCCTCTCCCTCCTCCTCCCTCTCCCTCCTCCTCTTCCTCCTGCGTTCTCCTCTTCCCTCCTTCTCCTCTCTCCTCCTCCTCCCTCTCCCTCCTCCTCCTGCCTTCTCCTCCTCCCTCCTCCTTCTCCCTTCTTCTTCCTCTTTCTCCTCCCTCCTCCTTCCCCTCCTCCCTCTCCCTTCTCCTCCCTCCTCCTTCTCCCTCCTCCTAATACCTCCTCCTCTCTCCTCCTCCTCTTCCTGTCACCTCATCCTCCCTCCTCCTTCCTCCTCCTCCCTCTTCCTCCTCCTCCTCTTTCCCCCTCCTCCTAATCCCTCGTCCTCCCTCCTATTCCTCCCTACTCCTCCTCCTCCCTCCTCCTCCCTCCTCCTCCTCTCTCCGATTATCTCTTCCTCCTCCCTACTCCTCCATCTTCCTCATACCTCCTCCCTCCTCCTCCTCCTCTCTCATCCTCCCTTTTCCTCCCTTCTCCTCCTCCCTCCTCCTCCTCCCTCCTCCTTCCTCCACATCCCTCCTCCTCCCTCTTCCTCCTCCTCCCTCCTCATCATTCTTCTTCCTCCTCCTTCTACCCCTCCTCCCTCCTCCCTCCTCTTTCTCCCTCCTCCTTCTACCTCTTCCTCCCTCCTCCTTCCTCCTCCTCCCTCTCCCTCCTCCCTCCTCCTCCTGCTTTCTCATCCTCCCTCCTTCTCCCTCCTCCTCCTCCTTCTCCCTCCTTCTCCCTCTTCCTCCTCCCTCCTCCTCCCCTCCTCCCTCTTCCTCCTCCTTCCTCCTCCTCCTTCTCCCTCCTCCTCCCTCCTTCTCCTCTCTACTCCTCCTCCTCCCTCCTCCTCCTTCCTCCTCCTCCTTCCTCCTCCTCTCTCCTCCTCCCTCTTCCTCCTCCTCTCTCCTCCTCCCTCCTCCTCCTTCTCCTCTTTCCCCCCTCCTCCTCCCTCCTCCTCCCTCCTATTCCTCCCTACTCCTCCTCCTCTCTCCGCCTATCTCTTCCTCCCTCCTCCTCCCTCCTCCTCCCTCCTCCACCCTCTTCCTCCTCCTTCCTCCAACTCCTCCTTTTTCTTCTTCTTCAGCTGCTGCTGCCACCGCTCTATTTACCCAAGTTAATTGTTGGGGGAATATGTAAAGATCTTTCAAGTGCTCTTTCTAATGCTTTTTGTAAGTTGGTCTTCGTTTATCTAAGGTTGTTCTAACCGCAACCAATAAATGATTATATGAATTAAATGAGATGCTCCCCACCAGGGACTGGGCGAAGCCGGGCCGGGTCAGACAGACAGACAGACAGACAGACAGACAGACAGACAGATAGATAGTCGGGAACGGGAACGGGAGCTTATATGACTACTTATATGAATTAAATGAGATGCTCCAAACCAGGAGCCAGGCGATGCCGGGCAGGGTCAGACAGACAGACAGACAGACAGACAGACAGACAGACAGACAGACAGACAGACAGGAACGGGAACGGGAGCTTATATGACTACTTATATGAATTAAATGAGATGCTCTCCACCAGGAGATGGGCGAAGCTGGGCCGGGTCAGCTAGTATATATATATATATATATATATATATATATATATATATATATATATATATATATATATATATATATATATATATATTTCTGCATTATGCATCTGACGAGATGCAGCCAAATATGCCAGTCAATAGACTTTAAATGCACCAATGAAAAACATTGATTTGAACACCTGAAACAGTTACTTATAAGCTGCAAATATTCATTAATTGTTGTCTGAACAGAATACACAGACTCAAATATTATGGCAGAATAACGAGCTCATGGAAATAAATAAACAGTCTATCGGACGAACAGGTGAAGGCACTGGCGCTAGTGCTGTGTATGACACAATTAGAAAACATGTTCATAGTATAATTTGACGGCGCTTTTCCAGTAACCATTGTTACAAATGAAATCGAGTGAGACCTAATCAAACAATGAACAGATTTAGAGACATAATAATCTGAGAACGAAGGAACGTCCGAACTTTATTTTCAAAGGGTCACAAATTTGGCACATAGGCCGGTCTGAGATTCCAATCACTCACCTTTCCTTCATCAATTGTGCATGTTAGATTCACATAGGAACAAAACATTGCCAAATAAATGTTGTAAACATAAAAAAGGGAACTGCAGAAGACTGCCCGGGGTAGAAGTGCTAATTGTGAGTTGACTGAGGATCTATGCTCCATTACCGGATACACTGATGAAGAATAATCTTGATAATTCTTGAACATTGTATCTAAACTAAACAGATCGTGAGACTGAGAGGTCAGGCGCAATGGAAATACCACTACTTTTATCGTTTCTTTACTTATTCATTCAGAATTAGAGATTTGTTCGCAATAGACGAGCAATATCTCCGGCGGACCTATTCTCGCTGGTCGCGGGATCCGCACAGTGGCAGGAGATGTGATTTTCTCGCAGCAGACGAGCAATATCTCCGGCGGGCCTATTCTCGTTGGTCGCGGGAGCCGCACGAGTCAGACGGGGAGTCTGACGGTAGTACACGCTTAGAAGGTCCAGACACTTGCGATTGACAGGTGTACGTGCCCAGTGGTTCGAGCGCGTATACGACCCTTACCTGCAGGATTTGGCTGAACGCCTCTCCGTCAAGTCCCATAGGTTTAGGGTCTGGCCATCGCTCGCCTCCTGCTCGTGGGGGCGAGGTCTCGGAGGTTTAACGCTGAGCCGCCAGGGTCTGCAGCCTACCTTGTTCCAGACGTACTGGTTATCCATTCCTCTGGATCAAACAAGGCAAGGCCGAGAGAGGGAACATGTCGTTTGGGCACCACATGTTCTCTGAAGCTCTGCCCAGGCATTGTGAGATGGAATTTTGGCCAAATTCCAATCCACATACTTTGATCTGTCAAGACTGCAAGGTGCCACTCACATTTCAAGATGTTGATGCAAAATAATAGCACGTACACACAATGACGACTGCTTGCTAACACAGCCCAACAAACATTCTCCACGTAAACCTCAACAATGGCATGAACGCAGTAATAAAAATGAAATTAAAATAGGAAATATATATGTGTATGTGTGTGTGTGCGTGCGTGCGTGCGTGCGTGCGTGCGTGCGTGCGTGTGTGTGTGTGTGTGTGTGTGTGTATAAACATCTAAGTCATCCACAGAAATAATAGCAAAGTAACAGACACCCTTGTGAACTTATCACGCACACACTAATAGAACAGTTCTCATCAACACGGTGCCGTCTTCACATTTGAGGTTGGCTGCAATGGCTCTCCGACACTGTATACCGCCCTGATTGTACATTCTGTCAGACTGCTGTTCGTCCATCCCTTGTTGTTATCTTTCCACTTGTATCGTAGTCTACCTCTTGCTCGCTTGCCTTCAACCTTACCCATCAGTATGGTTTTATAAGAGAGTTATGACTTTTAACGTGGCCGAACTATTTTACTTGCCTCATTTTTTAATTTCTTTCATTAACTCCTTTTTCATTCCCAGTTACTCCAGAATCTCTGCATTTGATTGTTTTTGTTTCCATGAAATACTACATATTCTACTGTATATGCACATCTCCTGGGTCTCTATTCGACTTTCCAATTTCTTGTCCATTGTTCAGGGGTCCGTCCTATTTAGTAGTGTTGAATACACATAACATTTAACAAATCTCATTTTAAAGCGTCGTTAATCTCTCCAGATGTTAATACTGATTTCATGCTATTGAAAACATTTTGGCCAGTCCTATACTTTTTATTTCAATTTATGTTTCACTTCTGCCATCATCTGCTATTACATGTTTAAAATAGGAGAAACCTGTTACTTAATTTCACTAATATATAAGATCAAATGAGCAAATGAAGAACTTCAGAACGGGCCAATTACAAAAGAATCTTCAGATATCCAGATATTCCCATTGTCTGTCATGAATCTGTTTGGTCAGGACCACTATTTTGTTTGGCAGGCAATCAGTTAAAGAACTGCAGCTAGCAAGGATGTTATCAGGTGCTAAGGGAAGCAAGGAATAGTAACATTTTTAACTTGCCCTGCATGTCATAAGAGACGATCAAGGTGCATTTCGTGTGATTGGCTACCTCATCCACTTAAAGATGAAAACTATTCAGCAAGTCAACAAAGCGATTGTGGTAAGTTGGTTGAGGGTCAATTCTTCTTAACGATAAAGGGCAGAAGAACAGGACGAACGCGTAAAAATAGAAATACACAGCAAAATAGCCAAACAGACGGTCATGGTAATTACTGCATGAGAGGTAATTCTATGATAGGTCACAAAAAATAATGAAATAATATGTTTAGGTTGTGATTACAACATATATAATTAACGCAAGGAGAATTCACATCAACTCACTCCGTTTTCGTAACATGAGATAGAGATATTACTGAAATGTTGTTTGCGGCCTGCTCTTTTGTATGAATATGGACGCTTGACAATGAGTCAACACTGGTACAGAAACTGGGGTCAGTGGTGACGATGTGGTGATTCAGAAGAATGTTGCGTGTGCCGCAGGCAAGGAACTAAAGTAACTGAGATATTTGGAGACGTACATATTACAAAATCACTCATTACAAGACAAATGAAATTCAACAGAGGATGTGAAGAAGAGAAATGATCCTTAAACAGTGAATTACTAGACAAGAGAGGAAGATGAAGAAAGTGAAAGATGTATGTTGACGTTTAAACAGATGGGCCACAAATAATAACATGTGCAATATCAGTAAAATATCAAATGACGGAATACAGTGTAGAATTACGATTGCCGATGTCTGCTCAAGGCTGGCGATTCGAAGATATACCATATACTTATCTGAATCCGGAATGTGTCAGAATAAGAGAGTTCACGAGTTAGTGATGTAGTTGTTGTTGTTGTTGTTGTTGTTGTTTTTTGTTGTTGTTGTTTGTCTTATACATATGCCGTTAGGCGTCGTGGGGAGGGATTATTGAAGTTCCAGCACCCGTGACTAGCACGTTATCTCCCATTTCCTCCAAGATTCAAGAGTAGTATTTTCCTACGATCAAGTAAATTCCTTGCCAGTTTGCTAGACCTATCATAGGTTCCTTACCATACAAATGTAATGACTGTGCAGTGTTTGAAAATATTGCCAGTCCAAGTTTTGTATTCACCCTCTGTAAAGTTCATGCAACATAATAGGTGAATACAAAACCTGGACCGGCAATATTTTCAACCACTGCGCAGTCATTAAAAATACACCCTATATTTCCTACTCCAACCATGTCACACCAACCACTGGACGCCCACCGACTAGCCACAAGCTACGACAGGGAAAAACTGACCGACAAGCCATAGTTATCAGCCGCGCACGTCAAAGTTAATCATACCGTGGCTTGGCGTATATGTAGCGAGCTCGTTAGGGCGGTTGTTAGCGAACTGCACTGATTTCACAGCACGTTCGGACGAGGGTTCGACGCCTAGGCTCATCGCCTGCGAAAGTGAGGAAATGACTAGCCACCTATTCCTCCATGCATCCAGGTTTGCAGGATACGGTGGCGTTATCACATTATAGACACATAGTAGGAAATTACTTTGGGTCACATGTGGGCGTATATGAACTGCTAACACACGCGTAACTGGCATGAGTCTATCATTTCCTATGTGTATTCTAAGTGGGGGGAATTAGAATGACTTGGTTATGGGAGCAGGGCTAATAAAGCCTACCTATTTTCTAATTCAACCGAACAATTTCTTAGAGACACAAACTTTCCTGTGGTCCAAAATATCTTTTCAAGCACTCGATGTAAGTTGGTAACTCAACGCTTAGACAACTATCTTTACCTATGTGTATACTAACTGGGGGGGGGGGGGGAGAGAATAAAACGATATGGTCATGAAAGCATGGCTTTCCGTGGCGAACCGCTCTCCGTGGCGAAGGTTTTACGGACGCGATTTGTAATCCGTATACCTGGATTCGAAACACAGCGGTGCTGGCTTTGTTTTCGAAAAAGGTATAGGTGCCGGTCGTTCAGAAAGTAATGGCAAATTACTAAATGTAAAACTTGCCCAGGAATCACGAACAGCCAAAATCAAACCTTACCTATTCTCCAATTCAACCGAACAGTTTCTTAGAGATAAATATTTGTCTTTCAAGAGTAGAAAGCACTCAATGTAATTTCGTAACTCAACGTTAAGACAACTATCTTGACCTATGTGTATTCTAAGTGGTAGGGAGGAGGATAGAATGACTTGGTCATGGAAGCAGGGCTAATGAAGCCAAACTATTCTCTAATTCAACGAAACAGTGTCTTAGAGATACAAAATTTCCAGTTGCTCAAAACATCCCTTCAAGAGTAGAAAGCACTCGATATAAGTTAGTAACTCAACGCTAAGACAACTGGTCCCATTTACTCCCGTAAAAAGGAACACATGGTTTCAATTACACAAGCATAGAAAACTCATTTCGACCAGTCTGATGAAGCACAACACGAAATCCCAGCAATTTCCGAAGAAGATGCTAGCCAGATTGATCAAACAGAAATCTATTCAGAGATCTCATTACGCCATTGGTAAATGGACGATAGCCAAAGTGATAATTATGTTTCATCGATCCATGGATACAGTTGTTGTTATTGATTCGTGGCCGATACTGGTTACTTTATGTTTCTACATAATGTTAAAAATGGCCATGGTAGTCAGCTGTTGTCAAAAGCTGGAAATAAAGTATCGTGTAAGTTATTCTATGAGTACCGGTGTGAATAATGTTTGCAGGCAAGAAAATATGCACTCTGTCAAACTGATACACGTACATGTGATAGTCTCCTCCTCCTACTCTTTCGTTTTCTGCTTCTTCTTTTTCTTCTTCGTTTCTCTTCTTCTCCTAAGCCTTACTCTCACGTCTCTTCTTCTTCTACATTCTCTCTTCTTCTTCTTTTTCCCTCTCTCCTTATTCATTTCTTTCTACTTCTTCTTCTTATCGTCTACTTCATATCTTCTTTTTCTTCTATCTTTTTCCTTGTCCTTCTCCACTTTCTCCTCCTCCGCTTTTTCCTCCGCGCCTTCCTCTCTTTTTCTGCGTCTTCATATTATAATTGTAATTATAATAATAATTATTTATCTCCTACTTTGTGATCTTCGTCTTCATCCTAAAACGGTCAGAAACTTTGCTCTAAATATAGTACATATGCGTCACTCTATACCCCAGACGATGATGATGCTTATGTACACGACATTCATATCGCTCATATCTAGCTCCTCACTGTTCTTCAATCCTCTTCGTGATCTTGTACCGAAGATTTATTAAATACATGCCTTCAGTTCTATCTGAAACCATTCGTGCAACGTGACCAACTCTTTATTACCTATTGGCTTAGTTTAGTTTAGTTTATGGATCAACATCACGGCACACGGGTGCAAACTCCTCCTAACTCAGACCTGAGTCTGGAGAAACTCAGCTCAGTGCACGAACTCCGTAGCACACGGCGAGAATCCTGAAATACTTTGGGTAGATTTTTAACTCGAAATTTTGCCCGGGCAGCGCCGCTAGGCTACTCTTTTTCGATTTCCAACTGCCAAGGGCCGGTCTCTCTGGCCGAGGGGTTACAACACTTTTTCCGTAATCCCGTTTATCACGCAGTCTCGTAGTTGGAGAAAACTGGGAGCGGTTCGTCCCCCGCTGGTGACTTGCGGGATAACTGAGCCGGCAGCTCAGAAAGCAATGGCAAACTACTGAGCGTAATCTTGCCAAGGAATCAACAGACAGCTGAAAGATGCTGCTGTTGACAGCGATGTCCTGTAAAGGATATGCGGAAGAAAAAAAAAACTGCCACGGGATCTTTTACGTGCGCAACAATATACACGGGCGTCCGATCTCACTACCCATAGACCAGAGGAAATTTTATTACTAGAAGTCTACGCGAAAGGATCCGGTCATCACCGGGTCTTGAACCCGGAACCTCCAGCACGCGAGGCGGACACCATACCTCAAGACCACGCACCCCCCCCCCCCCCCCGCCCCCTAATTGGCTTGTGCAACGCTAACAAGTGATGGGTGTTTATTCAAGTTCCATAACTCATATTTTTGGTCTAATTCTTGATTCGTCAGCATTAGATTTAGACTTGAGAACAGAGCACGAATAAGGCGAAAGGATAAAGATGAACTTGGGTATCAACAACCAGGTCTCATAGCAGTAATCTGCTTGGATATGTGCAGTGGTACGGCTATCACACGTTGTAGGTCTGAGTGCTAGGAGGAATGGGTTGCAGCAAGCACAGATGGACTCTGTCAAACTGATATAGACTTGATCGTCTCTTCTTCCTCCCATTCCATCTCCTTCTCATGCCTATTCTTTTTTTATTTCTCCTTCCGCATTCTCTTCCTGCTCCATGTTATCTTTCTTCTGCATGCTTTTTCTTATCCTCCTCCTCCTTCTCCTCCTCCTCCTCCTCCTTAGGTGTAGACACGGAGGAATTGGTGTCCAGTCTTTGACAACGATTGTCAATTGCAGTTGACCACCATTCTCATTCTCTATCTATGTTGATATCGTATAATACTGTCTTTGCAATCAATTTATGTATATCATCATATAGATAAAACTAATAACTGCATCTTGCACTCTCACCTTTCACCTGTCACTGTACACAGGTGTTAGTCAGAGTACCACGCCTTCATCATCATCATCATGCAGTCAGCCCTTGGTAAAACATCGCCCCTCCCCTCCCAATCACAACTGTCACGTGTGTTATGACCATACTATTTCAGTCTTTGAGACTTGCTGCTGTCTATCAGCCAGTTTTCTTCCATGTCCACATCTGGTAAAATGTCGCTATTGTGTTCATATTCTTGGTCAAAGGGTATGCTAACCATTTTTCTGTAAAGTGAAAGTTCCAAAGCTTAAGCCTTTCATCTTCATTGAATACGACATGTTACATATCCGTATGTTGCAGCAAAGGAAAATAAAAAGATACACGTAACCTAATGTTCATTTGTTTGCTGCTGTTTTATCTCTCTCTCATCTCTCTCTCATCATGTTCCTCTTGTACCTTGCGGTGTCGAGGTGAAGTATAAACTTCGTGAGAGTGCCCGGTTATGGGCTTCGTATATCGACATTCCCATGGATTCTGTTATTCCCTCCGTCCAACGTTTACGTGGTCGGCCTCTTCCTCTGTTTCCATCTGGTCTGTACATCATTGCTTGTTGTGACATGCTGTTGACTGGTAGCCTACTTGCATGGCCAAACCATTTGACTTGCTGCTTTCTAATAAAATCTAGAGCAGCTTTAACCCCCACTTTAGTCCTGATTTCTTCATTTCTGATCTTATCTCTTCTTGATACGTTGAGTATTCTTCTCAGGAACCTCATTTCTGTTGTTGTGATTTTTCTTTTCTCTTTTTCTGTCATTGTCCAGGTTTGGCATTGGTAGCACAGAGTTGGTAGGAAGATTGTGTTGTAAAGTGCTTTCTTAGTAGTTATTGATACATGTTTGTTCTTTAGTATTGGTGCCATTTGTCCAATGAGTTGATTTGCCTTATTGCACCTATTTTCGATCTCGTCTTCTGATCTGCCATTTGATGATATTATACTTCCTAGGTACTTGAAGCTCTTTACTTGTTTCAAGGGATGTTCGTTTAGGTGAATTGTTGCTGTTTGTTCTTCTTTAGTTATAGTCATTACCTCTGTTTTGCTTGTGCTAATTTTCATGTTATGTTCCCTACACATTTCGTTTAGACTATTCATGTGGTCTTGTAATTCAGCTTCTGATTTTGCTATTAGTGCTTGGTCGTCCGCAAACAGGAGTTCTCTAATGGTTAGATTTGCAGATGGTTCTTCTTCTGTGTTCTCGTCATGCGGTATTCTTGCTGTCTCTGCTTGGCTGGTTTCTTTACATATGTTGTCTATATATGTTATGAACAAGAGAGGGGACAGGACACAACCTTGTCGTACTCCAGATCTTATGGTGAAGGGTTCTGAGTGTCCTCCAGTTGCTCTCACTATGCATTCACTGTTGTTGTATAAACTTCTACATAGGTTTGTTAGATGTGTACTCACTCCATATTGTTTAAGGATTTCCCACAGCTTGTTTCTATCTACCCTATCAAATGCCTTTTCTTGGTCGACAAAGGCTAAGTAGAGTGTTTCATTGAATTCGATTGATTTTTCTATAAGTTGTCTAAGAGCAAAAATGGCGTCTGTGCATCCTTTGTTTTTCCTAAATCCAAGCTGCGTTTCGCTTAGCTGGGGTTCTAAAGTAGTTCGTAATCTTTTTTCAAGAATTTTGCAAAATATTTTCCCAGTATGACTCAACAGTGAAATGCCTCTGTATTGTGTGCAATCTCTTTTGCTGCCTTTGTTTTTCCAAATTGGGATAATTATGGAGTTTCCCCAGTCTCGTGGTGTCTGTTGTTCTACCCAAACATGGTTGAATAGTCTATGTAGCCAAGCTGTTCCTACTTCTCTTGCTGCTTTAATTAGTTCATTTGGTATTTCATCCTGTCCTGGTGATTTGTTCAATGGGGCTAATCTGATGGCTTCTATAATTTCTTCTTTTAGTATGTCTGGTTCTAGTTCTTCGGTGACATCTGTGTAGGTCTCTTGAATTCCTGTGACATCTGATGGGATGTTGAGAAGTTGTTCGAAGGTTTATCTTAGCCTCATAATGCTCGGTGACCTTCATGTCTTCTTATATTCACAAAGTCCAGTTTTTCTCAAACATTGATAACATTTATCTGTTTACTTCTAATGTACGACTGTTTATTTGTCGTCTTGTCCGCTCTTGATATTCGCAACCTATGCATGCATGTTCATATTTGTCTATGTGTCCATAATTGTCTCTATATCTATAGTTGCCTGTATATACATAGTGGTCTGTATGTCCATATGTGTCTGTATATCCATAAATGTATGTATGTCCATATATTTGTCTGTATGTCCATATTTGTATGTCCATATTTGTATGTCCATATTGGTCTAGATGTCCATATTTATCTGTATGTCCATATTTATCTGTATGTCCATATTTGTCTGTATTTTCTTATTTGTTTTATTTCCATATGTGTCTGTATATCCATATGTATCTGTATGTTCATATTTGTTTGCATGTCCATATTTCAAAGTGACGTTCTGCAAAATATGTGAATTACGATGAGAAAATGGAAAGCTCAAGTAATTACGTAACAACAGGAGCGGAGACGATGCCAGGCGGGTACAAAAGAGGAGATCGCCGTTATCAGAAACGAGTCAGAAGGCCATGAGTAGACATGATAACCAACGGCACATCACATGGTAATAACTCTAGGAACAAGTAGTCTCACCGTGATCTCGATTTATAATCTGAGGTCACAAGTCGCTTAAAGGTCGACAGGGTCGACTTCATTGCATCGGGTTTTATCCCATATGGCTCGGTCTCTTTCCGCAGAACGGAAAGCGTCGCACAAAGCACGAACTCCGTAGCTTTTAGCGACGACTCACAGGAGTCTCCGAAACACGTAAACCGAAGGACGCGGCCCGGAATCGAACCCACAACCTTTTGATCATGAGTCAAACGGCTTAACCACTTCGCCACAGAGACTCACAATCTGAGGTATAGTAACAACAACCTTCACGTGTACAAAGACACTCTGTGTCGGCTGTCATTATTTCCATCACTGTTACTGCTGCTCTTTCATTTGCGATAACATTCCCCATCCTGCTGTGCCGAGTAGTGAACAAAGCGTGGGTGAGCTCCCAATGACAACCCGCTCCAAATGAACATTGATGTCTCAGCAGTGATGACGTAGACTGAAATCATCAGCTGAGTGTGACACAGCTGAGAACACAACAGGGAACACAGCTGGGAGTCTTACCGCAAATCCGATTCTGAATATTCTGAATTGGACGTATTGATCAACTTTTTGTTCAAAGTCAGATCTTTTGCCAGGTATAGATTATCTAAACACATTTCTGGCATCACATAACATCAATAGTTAGATGTGGAACGCGTAATAACAAGTCATACACGCCAAGTCTACAACAGACAAGATTCATATTAAATCATGGATGTTAGGTGTTAGTGGAACAAAGTTTCACAATTTTTCACATGTCGCAATAAGCCGCAGGCGATTTGGCAGCAGATCGTTTGTCGTTGATTTCAACAGTATGAGGCGTCGATCTGTTCTTATAGTTCTTGCCAGGAATGTCAAACCATTTTACTGTAAACAAACAGCCAACAAATGCAGATGTTGATATAACGTTTATGTACAATCCGTAGAACTATGAGGCTCTGAAACGGGGATCTCAACCAAAAAGGATGACAAAATGAAGTCTTGTCGGGTGTGGTGTTATCGCACGATGCTGCAGGACAGCGTAGCCGAATGGATAAGAACGCGAGTTCCTAAATATCCTGTGTGCTGATGCCGAGGTAAGGGGTTCAACCTCTACACCGGACAGTTGGACTACAATGCTGACCTGTTGTCCTTGACTTGGGGACATAAATTAGAAGTACCCCTGAAGTCGGAGGGACACTGTTAATAGGGAAAGCTAATCCACAAGTATCATTCAGTACACCACTACTTGAAGTAGTGTGTATGGACTACGTTTAAGTTCAAAGCGAATGTGCGCAAAATAGAAATCGCACGATGGCAAGTGTTAGATGGATAGAAAAAAAAAGATCACAACATTGATACGGATAGAAGAAAAAGACCAAAACATTAACAAAATATTGAGGTGGTTAGAAGAAAAAGATCTAAAAATTGAACGGGTAAAAGAAAAAGATGAACACATTGAGATGTATAGAAGAAAAAAATTATTTTAAATTTGAGACGCATAAAAAAAGATAAATAAAACGTTGAGACGGATAGAAGAAATAGACCAAAATATTGAAACTGATGGATGAGAAAGATCAAAACATTGAGACTGATAGAAGAGAAAGATCAAAACATAGAGACCGACAGAAGAAAAGGTCAAAACATTCTAAACTTTACAGAGGTATATAGACAACCATTGCAAAATATTAAAAACGTGCTGTTTTTGCTTGGCCATGGTGATCTTAAATTAAATGTTTTGCATATCCTTTACAGGACATCGCTGTCAACATCAGCATCTTTCAGCTGATTGTTGATTTCTTGGCAAGATTACGCTCAGTAGTTTGCCATTCCTTTCTGAGCGGCCGGCTAACATACCCCGTAAGGTACCGACGCGATTCGAACCACTGCTGATTCTCACCGTCGTCACGTTACTTACGAGAGTATACGAGATTACGGAGAAATGTCGCTATCCTCAAGGCCAGGAAGCCGGCAAAGAATACCATGGGCGGAGAGAAATGAGATAGTCCTTCAAGACACACATGAAAAACGCAAACTGATTGGAGAAATTAGACGCATGCAGTCAATGTACTTTTGGACATGTTATGAGGAGAAATGGACTAGAAAATTTAGTGACAATAGGATAGCTTGATGGGAAGAGAGCAAGAGGATGACACATGGACACATACTTTGATGGTTTGGCAGCAAGACATGGTCGGGACAAGACAGACCTGATTCGAGACTCTTGTGTTCGTGTGATGGCGAACCATGACCGCCCACGCCAGATGGCATGATGATGATGTATGTGTTCTGTCATTACGAATATATGACTACACAAAGCCGCCATATGCGGTATAACAGATGGTGCAACACTAACGCGTCAATTTAACACTAAATATATGTGTGTCTTCAACTGACACAAAACAGACAACTCTTCATATCAAGATAAGAAGTCAGTCGTATGTTTAACGATAATTGCAGAGGTGTAGTCTGTCTGTCTGTCTGCCTCAATTCTTGCCTGCCTGAGTGCCAGTCTATCTGTCTGTCTGCCTGTCTGCCTGCCTGCCTGCCTGCCTGCCCGCCCGCCCGCCCGTCCGTCCGCCCGCCCGTCCGTCTGTCTTCTCCACCTCCTCCGGTCCTCACCCTTCTAATTCTTCCTCCTTTTCTTCAATATTATCATTATTGTATACTCATCATTATCCTCTCCATCACCGCCATCATCACATAATCCTCTTAACCATGGACATTATTATTATTATTATTAGTATTATTATTATTATTATTATTATTATTATTATTATTATTATTAATATTATTATTATTTCTCTTCTTCTAATGTTTTTTTTCCCCCTTTATTCCTATTCCCCTGTTTTCTTCTCATGTCGAAACGGTTGACGCATTGAATCCATACCTACGATTCTTGAAATATGTATTGATTTTTATTTAAGCATTGTTTCCGTGTATTTTTTTTTTTTCTGTTTTGTATTTTAATACACTTGCCTCTTCAACGCTATGGCCAGCTTACTTCAGAATTAATAGACTTTTCCCGTCTCAGTACCTCGTGGCTTGAAACAATCCGCTTTTAGCTTAACGTGAACACAGCGTGCTAATTAATTGATCTTCAAAATGACACTTGCTTACTCTTGAGTTCAACGGATCCCAAAACTACCGCAACGGTTTGAATTCAGACAGGTATAGGAAAAATGCTATCTCAAGGCATATTGTATTGTGACATGAAGAGCTTCATGTAGTCTAGGCATTATGAAGTGATATCTTCATCTTCACGAAGAATTGTTTGACACGTTAAGATCTTCTTCAAGTTATCAGTTTCATATACAATATGTGAACCCTCTTGCCTTAATTGTGAGTAACGTAGGCCGTCAGTTGTGTTGGGCATATGATGTGAGACCAATATGTTATAGACCATCGGCCTTCAAGAGATGAAGTGGTCAATATAAAGCCGGTGATTCACAAGACATTTTACAGTACCTATTCCGGGCCGTGTTTTTCTGTAATCCTATGCCAATGTTAGAAATCCGACTGGATGAGAATTCGAACCAATGGTTACCGGACCGGCAGGCGAACAGCTCGAAAATATGCTACCGAAGCTCCCAACACGTGTTGTAGCCGAATACATTTTAAACGTATCATCATCATCATCATCATCATCATCATCATCATCATCATCATCATCATCATCATCATCATCATCATCATCAACATCATCATCATCATCATCATCATCATCATCATCATCATCATCATCATCATCATGTGTCATGCTAGTTAGCGTAAGCATTTATGTCTCCTCACAGATCTCGTCTTTGATGTTATGGATTAACTCTGCTGATGATATGCCTCCATACCACTGTCTCAGTCCATCCAGCATTCATTCTGTTGGTCTGCCTATTTCTCTCTTCCCAATGATCTCTCCGAACCTTTAAAAGTATAACTGATTATATTCTTGAGTTCAGAATTCGATGTTGACGACCCTCACTAATCACTAATATGTGCAATTTGCCATCTGTTATCTATGCGTGTCGATGTATTGAGTAGACAGTGGATAGAGTATATGGTGTATTGCGTATGTAGATAGAGGTTGTAGTGTACAGCGCATGTATAAGATATAGTTTGTAGTGTACAGCGCATGTAGATAGAGTTTGTAGTGTACAGCGCATGTAGATAGAGTTTGTAGTGTACAGCGCATGTATAAGATATAGTTTGTAGTGTACAGCGCATGTAGATAGAGTTTGTAGTGTACAGCGCATGTATAAGATATAGTTTGTAGTGTACAGCGCATGTATAAGATATAGTTTGTAGTGTACAGCGCATGTAGATAGAGTTTGTAGTGTACAGCGCATGTATAAGATATAGTTTGTAGTGTACAGCGCATGTAGATAGAGTTTGTAGTGTATGTCAAAGACTCAACCGCATCCCCTCCGCCAGGAAGAGCAGTCAATCTTGAAGAGGCCAGGAGGTGATACGGTGCCCGAGGTAAGGGCAGGGGAGATGAGGTAATGGGAGATGGTTATCCATTCCCTCATGAGACACGCAGGCGTCGTTCAGAGAGTTAGCACTCGAATCACGATAGTATCACGCCTCGTGGTAGCCACGGAGAAGTTGAGTATCCACTCAACATACCACGTCTGCGATCAGCGTGCCATGTGAGGCAACACGCACGAAGGTCAAGGTCGATCCGCGTGGTGTGTGACCACGGAAGGAGAAAACGTCAGACGGGGGACTGACTTTGTAGTGTTCACATCGTATAGAATAGATATGTGTTTTCATATAGCCTAGTAGATAGAGATTAGCTATAGGGTTTAGGAAAACTAGTGATAGAGAATATTGAGACTTTATGTTGTGTGTTTACTAGCGACTATTACCTGCGTGTAGCGAGCCAACGGCAATAAACTGTACCCGTTATTTTCCTCGCACACGACTTGCAAGTTTTCTTGTATTGGTGTGGGAGAAGTATCCGATGATGCCTGTCAGATGAGTTGTTGACAGGCAAGGATAATTGTGGTGTCAGAAGTGGGATCTGAACCCACGCCCACATTAGTGGACCAGAATTGTTGACAGGTATAGGATTAATTGTGGTGTCAGAAGTGGTGCTTGGACGAAAGAGCCAAGCAAATCCACTCAGCCACGGCTCTAGACTAGGATCTAATTTTTGTCAGTGACGGTAATCTGTGCAGACGAGAGCAGTTTGCGAGCTAGAAATGTGCCTATCGTGACGAAATAGATTGTTTAATTGTGCTTATGAAATGTTTATTTAGTGAAATCATATATTCTTCAAAGCTGTAAGTAGTAATATTCTTATTTTCTCATATTCATTTATGTATTTACCAATTTATTTATGAATAAGCACCAAACATGATTCATGGCGGAGCGATACACAGCCAGCCGGCAATATCGATTTTTGAAAACTAAAAATAGTGCTGCGCCTCTGACGTAGAATGATTGACAAACAGTTGTCCTAGGTCATTTGCATACAGCAATCGAGTGTTTACAAAATCGCCAAGCGGCGTCTCGCCTGAATCTGTGCTTTATATTATTTATTATTTGTTTATTTGAGTTATTAAATGAATATATTTATTTATTTAAACATTATTATGGTATTTTTATTTATTTAAAAGCAGTTATTGATATTTTTGGTCCTACTTTCTCTTTGTTTACCGTCACGATATGAACTTTTTTCGGCCACGCAGATGAGACTTGGCTGCACAACACTTACAGAAATTAACTAGGTTAGTAACGAAAGGCAATTACTGATAGAACGAAGACAGGACATTGACATTAAATTTAATTAACACATATTCTAGTTGTTCGTGAGTCTGTCATTATCAAAGTCATTGTCCTTAGTTGTCGGGAAAATCATATCGTGCAGTAAGTGTAATTACTGCTGCCCTACATATCAGAGGGCAAACAACAGCTGAAGACGTATGCCATTGTGCCAAATAAAGGGTCCTCATTACGAAACGTGCCTCCATCCCAAAGTACCTAACAAGGTGACCTGTGTCAACGGAGTTCCGTTCCCTGATTCTCGGGAACATTAAGTTGAGTATACCTAGATTTTCGGCATGCAATGTGATTAATAGTGCATCTCTTTTTCAGCTTGTGATACACTAGCATATTTTTGTGCTCTGATTTTCCAACATAGAAATTTTGTTCAGCATAGAAACTGAAAATACAGTTCATAGTCCTCAACGAGGAACAAATATAGAACATCATAGATAAATATTTGAATAAACAAAACAATTGTAAGTCAACGCAAGCTAATTACTCAACAGCATGGCAACATTAGAGGACTTTATAAAAGCTGGTAAGCAATTACAATATACAGGTAAAGAGCTAGAAGAATATGCTGATAAGAGATTTAAAGAAATAAAGGATGCTGAGAGAGACGAACGTGCACGAGAGAGACAACAACAAAAGGAAAAAGAAGAACGAGATAGACAACATCAAAAGGAGATGGCACAACTAGCTGAAATAACAAAACAGAAACAGCTAGAAGATGACAAACAGATTAAACAAAAAGAATTAGAGGTTAAACAACAACAGTTAGAACATGATAAGCAGGTTAAACAACAACAGTTACAACATGATAAGGAGATTAAGCTAAAGCAATTAGATCAGGAAAAAGAATTAAAACAAAAGGAATTAGATCTAAAACAAAAAGAAATAGATGTTAAGGAAAAACAAATCCAAGTTGAATCAGAGACACAGTTGAAGATGAAAGGTATGGACGTAGACTCACACGCAGAGATCTCTGCCACTAAACTAAAGAGTCAACAAGAGGAAAATAAGTTCAACAAATACAAAAATATTATCAAACCATATTGCAAAGAAGATTCCATATCAGCCTGGACAGAGAATGTAGAGTATCAATTTAAATATCACCAAGTTCCATTAGAGATGTGGGCTCCGATTTATATGAAGAATCTGAGTGGTGAGCCCCTTAAAGTAATAGAATCTATACCAACTGAGCTTAGATCTAACTATCAATACATCCATGATAGGATTATGCAGCACTTTTTACTTGATGCCCCTGGGTATCAGGTTCAGTTCTCAAATTTAAAACCTAAACCTAGTGAAACGTTTATTGATTATGTTTCAAATGTGCAGAGTGTACTAAACAGGTGGCTTAAAGCAGCTAACATAGGAAAAGACTTTGATAGATTAAAAAACTTAATAGCTATGGATAAGGTTATATCCACTATACCTTCTCCTTTTGCTAAATTTTTGCAGCAGTCAAACATTGAGAACATCGAGCAGTTTGAAAAAAAAGGCTCAGCGTAATTTTCTTCCAACAGAGATATTTTTAAGACTTCAAATGACTCTGAAATAGTTTCCTTTGTGAGAGACCAACCAAAAAACTATCAGAATAACAGACAACCCTTTCAGAAACACGACATCAAAGATAGAAAAGTGTCCAAATGTATTTACTGTCAACTTTTGCATGACACTTATTCTATGTGTGACAAATCGCCAAACTACCCGGCGCATCTTGAAAATGTTATCAAGAAGCAACAAAATAAAAGATCAGCATACAGGCGTGCAATCAAATGTTTTTTTTGTTCCAGCTATGGCCATTATTCTAATAAGTGCCTTGGCCGCCAACGTATGAAAGCTAACAATGCTATTTTGATTGACACCTCTTCAGATGATGGTAGTGAGACTGAGTGTGAAGTTGAAAATGTATTACCTTTCAAGGAGTCTGAAGATGTCTGTTGTGTGAACGATGTGTTAAGCTTTGACAATTGTGGACATTGTCACCAATTTCATGCAGACGAAAGACTAAAGTGTGAACATACAGTACCATTCTCATCCGAGATTGGAAATCCAGCATTAGCCTCCAGAGGCAAGTTAGTGTTCCACAATGCAATGGTCAACGACAAACCATGCCAATGTTTGCTGGACAGCGGCAGTACCCTTATTGGTCTTAGAAAGGATCTAGTGAGTCCAGGTGATTATACAGGCGACTCTGTCAAATGCCGAACATTTTCGGGTAACATTGAAATTTACCCTTTGGCCAAAGCCCGTATTAACACTCCTTTCCTTTCGGGTTCCTTTACTTGTGCAATACTTGACAACCCTTGTACTGATTTAATTTTGGGTTCCTTACCCCAACTGAAACATTGTACTAGTGATGAAATAGTTGCATGGGAGAAATTAAATGCAGCTAATGCAACTACTAGAGCAGACACTGTAAAACATCAAGACACACTACAAGATGAGAGACTACTGTTGCTTTCTCCAACTGGCACAGATGATAACAGCAGACAAAAATTTATAGAACAGCAGAAAGCTGATCCTAGTGTGTCTCCATATTTAAAATTAATGAAAGAAAGATCTAAAGTGACCAAAAATGCCTCATGGTTCCTTAAACCTAATAATGGCTTTCTTACTAGATATTTTACATCTGAGAACCATGAGAATCAGCAAACGGTGCAACCTGTACAACACCGCTTAACTGTGCAAAAACCTGCACATGAGTCACAGCTTGCTGGTCACCTGGCAAAAGACAAAACCAGGCCTAGATTCCAGGCTCATGTTCATTGGCCAGATGTTTGGAATGAGATTAAATTATTTTGTCGTAATGTATTTTCTTGTAATGTCTGTAAACAATTAGTACATAAGTTTAAGGGTAGACATCCTACAGCTGGAGTACTACCTTCTACTCTGACTTCTAGACCTGTAAGAGGGAGGGTCAAATTTACCAATACACAAACAAGGGTGCTTGAACAATCGATGGTAAACCAGATCAAAACATGCGTCGGTGACTTTCAGACAAGCAAAATGGCAAGGACCATTCAAGGTGTTACGTGACATTTCCAATGTTGACTATGGAATGTCGATAAACAGACACTTAAAGATATTCCATGTCAACATGTTAAAACGTTACGTTTCAAAACAAGACACATAAGTAGAGACAGACGAACATAGTTCATCCACACCTAGTGATCAGACGACAGACGTACACAACGCAATTACACTAGGTAGCAGGACTGGCAAATCCGACAAGATGCATACATTTAGTGAGTTTACAGGATACGCATGATATATGTTTCCATACGGATGACTGGACAACACACTGACTAAAACGAAGACATGTCTTTGACAGAGTGCGACTCTTCGGTCTCACTGTCAAACCGAGCAAAGACAAATTAGACCTAAAAGAAATTCATTTTTGGGTCATGTCATTTCTCAAGATCAACTAAAGACTGACCAGAAAATTAGTACCAAAATTATGAATCTGACCATGTCTACTAGAAAGAAGCAGGTCAGAAGACTTTTGGGATTAGTAAAGTACTCAGAAATTACAATTCTATATTCCAATGTTTTAAAAGCATCTGTAAAATTGGATGTGAAAGATGCATTATTAATTTTCTGCATTGTCAAAAATGAAAATCCTTTTTTGTAATATTCCAATCCTCCGCTTGCCTAATCCTAGGCTCGTTTATTATTCTAGGACAGATGCCAGCAGTACTAGGCCAATTTTTTGAGGGCATCTTCTACCCGAGTTGCCACGTGAGCCGTAAGATCACACCTGCTGAGTCCAGAGATTCCATATCACAGTTGCAACCCTAAGCGTCATCTATGCGGTGAGAAAGCTCCATCTAATTCTGACGGATGTTCACTGCATTGTCCAGACCGACAACTCCCCGATCACGGTCATACAGAGTGGTGTGCATCAAAATGACCGGATATACAGGTGGTCACTAATTTTACCATCTGGGGTAGAAATACCTGAAATCCCACATATAAAAGTAGAGTGATAATTAGTAAATGAATATATTATATTATTATATGTAAAATAGGTTACATATACATCGACAGTATGTGCTTAAACATGTACCAAGAACAGTGAACTATCATGTGTCCGTAGACATCAAGTGAAGAACTGTGCTGCAAAACGTAGATATCGCCGTGTGAAATAGGACAGCTCATTACCAACTAAGCTCCATTCCGTTGTATCATTTGTGTGAAGCGCAGAAAACAGTGTCAGAACAATGCTTAATTACAGACACGAAAAGACTGAGCTACGACACCAGCCAACTCTACACGTGCACTACCGATTGAACACTAGTATGACTGTGCAATGTATTTCAGATACCCAGGCAAAGTGTGTAGATATATTATGCCTATACAACCAAGGTACAAACATGAAGGCAACAACTAACCTGAGGTAGCTGAATACCATGTATATAAACTTATTGTGATATGTAATATAATATTTTAAGATAGTGATAAATTAGATGTAGGTTAAGGAAATATAATTGTTCCCATTTATTTTAATAGTATAGTTAATACAGTAATTAACCCATTAAAATTAAATTAGAATAGTAATTTAGACGTAAAAATAGTGAATTACAAGCTAAATTAAAAGTCTGATAGGAATAGTACCATTTAGGTTGTTATATTTCACTTAGCTTCATTTCGGTTCAGTTCATTCCATCTTAATGAAACCATACCACCTATCAAATATCACCATTTAGTAATATCATCATTTTACATCAGAATAGGATAATTGTGAGAAGAATAAAAACATTACTTAGAATAGGATAAAAAGAGTAGATAAGGGAACATACATCATTTACACCATTTAGATTAAGAATATCACTCATATAATTCCGTTCTGCATTTAGAAACATTAGTTAGTAGAGTGTGATAAAATTACATAATTTGTGTTCACATCATCCATGTAATTAAGGTACATAACTCACGTCACATTAATTACATTTAAATAGTTACATTACATCCCTTAGATTAGATAAACATAAGTATTAATATGAGTATATCATATAATTAACATGACAAAAGTTAATAAATTAGTTAACACATTAGATACATATTTATAGAATTAATATTAGTATGTTAGGGTTTATAGTGTATTTTAGTAGAACATAGCGGAGGATAAGACCAAGGGGACAAACCATCAACCCTTTCTCTTGCATGTACATAGAGTGTAAATACATGACTCGTGCAGCGATTTTCGCACAGTCATTGAGCTCAACTTTCTAAACCTGAGCCAAACCTGTACAGTGTCACTCCAAGGTTTTTAAATAATCAGAAGGATTAGTGTGGAAGGATAAAAGATGTGTGACAGAATTAAGGATGAAAGAAGTGTGACAGAAGTGTGAAAGTGAGAGCGAATGGAAAATACACGGGAGAGAGTGAGATCAGTCAGCAAATTCTTCTGCTGCCTGGCGCGACTTTTAATATTTGTCTGTGTTAATGTTGGTTTTCGTTAGTAAAAATGTGCTAGTGTGAATGTGTTGTCTGTAATATAATTTAGAACTTAGATTACAGTATTTTGGGTTTCATAACAAGGGAATGTAGTCACGAATTAGTGTTATACACCTGTTTGTGGCCGCATTTAACCAAATTATGACACTTAAAAAACTAACATACATACACATAGGAGTTAGAAACATAGATTAGAAGGTAGATTAGTAGATTGATTACATCCAAACACGCAAACAACCAGAAAAACAAACATATAAATTACATACACATTTTGTAGATCAAAGGGAGATAACTGCGGGTCAGGGGACATAATAGACAACGAAACACTAACTTAACAGTGAAATAGTACTTTACACGCGGAAGCGAAGTAGGTAAAGCCTGTCGCACACACCTTGTGTAATGGTTGTTAAATATTATATGGGGGACATGAAGCAATTCATGTGTTGACCCTAAGAAAGTCAACTTTGTATGGGTAGTAAGTTAATTTACTATGTGAGGGCAGGTCTTATAAGACAACGGTCCGGTTCAGACATACCTCTAATAAATATAATATAGCATGTGAGAAGAGGGCTCACGCCAACCAGTCAAGTTTGTGGCGATTGCCAGTAGCCAAGTAAAGTTCTGCTACATTGTGACAATAGTCAGTAGAAGTCTATTAGAGTGCCCAAAGCCAGGTTATCTAGAGTCTTTGACAAAAAAATTAGAGACATTAAATTTTTTTTAGAAACCTCTTGCGTCACAACCAATCAGTGAAAGTTGATGACGCAACACAGGAGGGGTGGGTGTGTGTCAAAGACTCAACCGCATCCCCTCCGCGAGGAAGAGCAGTCAATCTTGAAGAGGCCAGGAGGTGATACGGTGCCCGAGGTAAGGGCAGGGGAGATGAGGTAATGGGAGATGGTTATCCATTCCCTCATGAGACACGCAGGCGTCGTTCAGAGAGTTAGCACTCGAATCACGATAGTATCACGCCTCGTGGTAGCCACGGAGAAGTTGAGTATCCACTCAACATACCACGTCTGCGATCAGCGTGCCATGTGAGGCAACACGCACGAAGGTCAAGGTCGATCCGCGTGGTGTGTGACCACGGAAGGAGAAAACGTCAGACGGGGGACTGACTTTGTAGTGTTCACATCGTATAGAATAGATATGTGTTTTCATATAGCCTAGTAGATAGAGATTAGCTATAGGGTTTAGGAAAACTAGTGATAGAGAATATTGAGACTTTATGTTGTGTGTTTACTAGCGACTGTTACCTGCGTGTAGCGAGCCAACGGCAATAAACTGTACCCGTTATTTTCCTCGCACACGACTTGCAAGTTTTCTTGTATTGGTGTGGGAGAAGTATCCGATGATGCCTGTCAGATGAGTTGTTGACAGTGTACTTCGCATGTAGATAGAGTATGTAGTCTAATGCACATACAGATAAGAGTATATAGTGTACTGCGCACATACAGACTCAAAGAAAACGAGCAGTTTTCTTCGATGCTGAAAGTGTACGCTGTTAGTTGTCTCCTTCCTGTTTCATTGTATTTTAAAATGTTTCTTTAAAATTTTAAGTTCAAACGCCTCGGATGTCTTCTTCTGTGATTGCAAAATTGTCCTTGATTCACACCCGTACAATGCCATAGGATAGATGCATGTTCTCAGAGTGTGTTACCGTTATTTGTGTTGCTATATTCAAATTAATACCTATTGAAAAACGTTGTGAGAAATTCCCCATACAAATAACTGCAACTATAAATAACCGGAAGCCACGGTACTACAGCGTGTTTAACGAGGTGGAAAGTTTTTTTTTTTCTACATTACGGATCGGATCAGTAGAGCAGTGACTAGCCTGCTCGCCTTCTGATCTGATGGTTATGCGTTCGAATCATCATGGAGGTGGATTTTAAAGAACTGACCGTGGCTTCCATGTCGACTCAGCTTAGTCTAAAACAGGCACCATGAAATGTTATAAAAGTAAAGGCAGCTCGAGTACTAATTAGTCTATAAAAGTGTGAGGCTAGCACAGAATACAAAATACACTTCGAGGCGTGCACAGTGGTCCATTGATTTTACTTTTCTTTGCAGATAACCGCTCCGACCACTACAGAAAACAATTTGTCAGCCCCTGGGAGCCACAGATAGAAAGCATTGATCTGGCAGAAGCACTCCATCAGGGCAAGACACTAGTCAATAGCCGGGATGAGAAATGCAATCTGAAGCATTGAATGGCACGCACTGAAGATATGCTTGATTACTTGCTTAGATTCAAGGCCAATCTTTATCATACTTGGAAATGTGTATCAGTTAGATATTTTCTTTTAGAGTGAACTTGGGAAGTTTCTTTTCAGTAAACAAAAGCCTTACCTACGGCTTGGGTCTTAATGTGTGCACGTTATAATTACATAATGACGATAGTCCCATACTAAATAGTTAGTTAGTTTGCTTGTTAGTTAGATCATCCTCAGTGCACACCGAACCATTGAGTCCATAAAAGCCCGGATTCCCCCCCCCCCCCCCTCTTCTCAGTACATCCCGCAGCATGTAGCAGTTAACGACACCAGTTCCGTGTTGGTTTACTAATCATCTTTGGCTTCCTGCATTGTTTTCTTGCTTGGCCACACCTCTTTTAATCTTGCTTGTCCCGTACTGCCGCTGGGTGTGAAGAGCTAGGTCTTCGCATAGTTCACCCCATGAGGTGAGACAGTCCGTTCCCGTCCTCTTCACAGACAGTTCCCGGAAAATTCTGGTACCTATGATTATGAGGTATACGGTGTATTTTTAATGTTGGTGCAGTACTTGAAACTATTGCCTGCCACAGTTTTGTATTCACCCTCTGTAAATTTCATGCAACATAATAGATAAATACAAAACTTGGGCACGCAATATTTTCAGTCCACTGCAGTCATTAAAATTACACCCTGTAAAACAACCCCGGAGCCGAAATTCATTGCATGTCCATAGATGTTCCGATCTCCTCTCTATAACATCCCTGCCCAACTATAACGAATGATCATACCAGTTATACGTTGATTATATAAATGTATTGTGCCCTTGACCAACTTTTCAAATCTGTCGACCTCCTTCACTCCTATCTGCCTTACTTTGGACTAGAGAGCAGACTTCCAAGTGTCCATGTCCATACAGTAATCTGTTTCCCCACGTCTCTTACAGCTTTGATAATGTTTGCCTATCCATTGTTCCTCCTTAGCTTTGATGATGTTTTGCCTATCCATTGTTCCTCCTTTCCACCGCTCGCTTCCTGCTCGTGGGAGAGAGGTCTCGGAGGTTTGACGCTGAGCCGCCAGTGTCTGTAGCCTACCTTGTTCCAGACGTATTGGTTACCCTTTCCTCTAGATCAAACAAGGCAAGGCCGAGAGAGAGAACATGTTGTTTGGGCACCACATGTTCTCTGAAGCTCTGCCTAGGCATTATGAGATTAAATTTTGGCCAAATTCCAATCCACATACTTTGGTCTGTCAAGACTGCAAGGTGCCACTCACTGTTCCTCCTTTCCCAATCACAACCGTGTTTACCAGACGATCGGCTCGCTCATTACGTTTCACGCCTGAGTAGAACGTCAGCTGGAGGAACAGTGATATGCTTAGACATAGTGTAGTCGAGCCACTCATGTCGTATGAAGCCAGTCTGGATCTTCTTAAGCTCACAACAGTGCACAAATGTAATGTGTTCATACCCCAGGCGGATATTTTTCTTTTAGATTACATTACAATGATGATGTCACAGGTATATGTGTAATAACAATACCGGTTGTCTTTTCCGCTAAACATGCAATGCACGGCGATTCAGCATGTACAAATAACCTGCAAATTATACGCGGCGCGACAGACATGAGATTATGTTTACATTCATAAAAGCGGCATAGGCGATCATACATTTCCATAACTCACGGACGTGCGCGTTATGTATCTATTGATTGTTAGTACTGGCCGGTTTTAACTTAGCCTATTTTGTCTGCTATTTCTATTTCTGCTGTATCTGTTTCCATACATTATTTTCGATTATCACAACACATTCTAGTTAATTTCTTCTCATTCCATGTTGACTTCACGTCCTTGATTTAGGAACGTAAATTACAAGTACCCTGAAGTCAGTTTGGATTGGCCTGATGGTGAGGGGCACTGGTTATAGAAAAAGCTAATCCACACGCAAAAATCAGCTCAGCGCACTAGAAGTAGCAGCACGTACAAGGACTACGCTTGTGTTCAAAGCTAACCCATGCAACAAAAATGTATGTTTTGGTATTGTATCATAGTCTCTTATTACTATTTAAGCTCTGAATTGCTACGGCAAGTCCCCTCCTGGAGTCTGCACAACATTTCTCAATATTGTTAACGACGGAGCTAGGGTATTCGAAATGCATGTTATGTTTAGTTTCTCCATTGAGATTGTAATCGTTAGTTGACGTGTAATGTTGTCTGTGGACATCTTTTTTGTGTGTTAATTCTTTAAAAGATGAAATTAATTGGAAACTTAAAAAAAACACACACACACTTACTCACTCACTCACACACACACACACACAAACACACACACACAATGATTAAATTAATAGTGAGATTAAATTAATATTGAGATTAAATCACAATCTATGTCAGCATAAGACACATAGACCATGTCAACCAGATTGTACGTGCAACAAAGCAGGAGACTAAAGAATGTGGAGAACATTCGAAATGAACATTGCTCTTTTTGTGAAGAAATTAAACGAATAAGAAACAAGTACTGCCGAAGTAACAACGAGCAAGAGAAACTATAGACTATAGATGAAGTCAACATTAAGAAATAATTTCAACGAAATACAGCATAATACAATGCAGAAACACATAAATTAAGCGTCATAACGCATTATAGAAACTCAGAAAGCAGAAATGAAAACAATAACCAAACTTAAAAGAAAGCATTTCGAAGAGAAAGCAACAGATGAACAATAAGTCAAAGATGAAGTCAAAATTAAGAAATAATATCAACGAAATAAAGTATAAGACAAGTAAAAACAATTTCAAAACTAAACATAATCTCAAAGACACACAGGACAATAACTCGAGCATATGCAGCAGAAAATCATTGAAAACAGTCTGTGCATACAGACACCCTACATACTTAGAAGTGGGACAATTTAACAAGAAGAGGAAAAGCAATATTGTATCTGTTTTCTGTAGCGTCTTCCTAAACGAGGCCTTCGAAAAATAAAAACGAAGTAACATTGTCATAAAAAGGCTGATTTAAATCCCTTACAAACTGGTAATGCATGTCAAAATACATTATTCAAGTAATTTCTCAATAAGATCTCGATGGCAAAGACAATCAAACGTTTTTGTCTGATTCCATTCATATTTCCGAATTCTAACTTTTATTTGGAAAACAGGACCAAGAAAAACTTGATTAAACTTAAAAGAAAATGTCAGAGATGGTGCAAATATGATTTTGTAACAGGAGAGCTAATTATTTATGGCATGTTGTGTTATTGTTACGATGTTTTAAAGTGAAATAGCATGCTAGGAAGAGAGATAGAGAAACACACGGCACAGAAGGTTACATTAAAATAAAACTACATAGAAAAACAGAGTGAAACGGCAGGAAACATGTGGAATGGAAACCAAAAACTGAAAGATTAAACATTGCCAACAATGTAACTGGGTGGCAGGGTAGGGGTATTCCCTATCAAAGGATAGGTAAGGTGCCTCCTTCCCTCCGCTAGCCTACGGGACATCCTTGGGCAAGGTGGAGTATCCGTTTAGCCCCCCCCCCCCCCCGATCAGGGTTACGTGACGCCATGCATGCAGGTGGTGGATGAAGTTGAAGAGCAGCCAACAGATAGTTGTAGGCTATGGTCTCCGGCTTCACGACGGTAGGCAGATGATTTTTTTTTTTTTTTTTTTTTTTTTTTTTTTTTGGGGGGGGGGGGGGGGGGGACAATGTCTACGGTCATCGACCAGTATGGTCACTGCTAGGAAGGAAAGCAACGCCTAACTACCTTCTTTACAGATTCCAAGAATATCATGTACTGCAATCTCATCGATAATCAGGGAAACGGCGTAAATGGATGCTCCATAGTAGCAGCCTTGCCCGCAGGGGTAGTCATGTGCACTAGGTGGCTGCATACCGCCATCAGGCGACTGAGTGCAAATGAGTATCAAAATTGAAAGTAGGAACTTGAAATGTGAGAACTATGAGTGGGGATGGAACATTTGTTAACATTAAGAATGAAATAAGAAGACTAACTATTAATCTGTTAGGTATATGTGAGACTAGATGGACAGGAATGGGCATTATAACATGTGAGGAATATACAATAATCTATTCTGGGGGAGAGAAACAACAGCAAGGAGTAGCAATTATAATGGATATAGAGAGAGCAAAATCGATCAAAAGATATTGGACTGTATCAGACAGAGTGTTACTGGTGAAGTTGAGTGGAAGACCTTTTGATGTCAACATCATACTAGTTTATGCACCAACAGCAGACAGTAGTGATGACAGCATTGGTGAATTTTATAATGATTTAGAGAAAGCCTTCAAGAAATACAAGAATTATGATGTAAATATAGTAATGGGTGACTTGAATGCCAAAGTTTGAAATCAACAGACGGATGCATAGTAGGCAAGTATGGACTAGGACTAGGAGAACAGAATGAAAGAGGTCGCAGACTTGTACAGTGAGCAAAATAGCATTATATGATTATTTGAAATACCTGGTATCAACAAGGACATTATGGACATGGAGGAGTCCTGATCATAAGATCAGAAATCAGATTGATTGCATTCTCATCAACAGAAGATTGATTACATTCTCATCAACAGAAGATTGATTACATTCTCATCAACAGAAGATTGATTACATTCTCATCAACAGAAGATTGATTACATTCTCATCAACAGAAGATTGATTACATTCTCATCAACAGAAGATTGATTACATTCTCATCAACAGAAGATTGATTACATTCTCATCAACAGAAGATTGATTACATTCTCATCAACAGAAGATTTCGAAATGTCTTAAAATAGCAAAAACCTATACCAAGCGCAGACAGCTACAGCGAACATATATTAATCACTTTTACATGTCCCTTTAATTTACATGCCCAATAATTTACATATAAAATTAAAAAGTCAAATATACACCCCCAAAATTTTTTTTATCTACAGGCACATAAGAGTGAGGAGATAAACAATAAATTCAACGTAGAGGTAAAGAACAGATTCGACGAATTGTCCGATATGGAAATATTATTTCAAGACGTCAGTGACCAATGGGAAATATTAAAGAAATCAGTCAACCAAGCTGCAAAAACAACCACCCAAAAAATAAAGATAATAGGACGCAAGAAATGGATGACGGAATACATCTTAAAACTCATGGAAATAAGAAGAAATAACAAAAATAACAATGAAAAATATGAAGAGATTCCCTGGAAAATTAGGAGACTAGGCAAAGAGGCAAAAGAAACATGGCTTGAGGACAATTGCAAGGAAATTGAAAACCGAAACAACACCCGGAATACCAAATTAACGCACAAAAGAATTAATGACATCACTACGTCAAAAGAACACACACATCAATAGGTTGCCTAAAATCCAAAGATGACAAACTTATAATAGAAAAAGATAAGATTTTACATGCGTGGTTAGATTATGTGAAAAACCTTTATGATGACACAAGAGAAGAACAATATGATCATCGTGATAATAATGAAGGGCCATCAATTTTGAAGATGGAAGTTCAGAATGCTCTTAACCATATGAAAACAGGCAAGACCCCAGGTACAGATAACATCACAATAGAAATGATCAATGCCTAAGAAGATTATGGAATAGACTAGTGGTTCTCAACCTTTTTTGGCTCATGCCATATCACCATATGTTGAGAATGTCATTCCTCCAATTTCGTATTTCCTCCCTACAAATCCCCCCCCCCCCCCGCCCCTACATAGTATACGTAAATATTGAAGCTAACTTTAATAACAGCTACTAGAACAAGTTTAGACGTCTACATAAAACGTGATTTGTGGGTCTACGTACGCTATAAGACGAATATCAGAAGGGCGAGGAGTACAGAACCGTAAAGTATGGAGGGGAAAACAATATCAAGTAATCAGTTCTTGTATTAACGCGATCTTGAAATAATCTTCATTCCCCCCTAGGGGGAAATTCCCCACCGGTTGAGAACCACTGGAATAGACCAAGTCACCAGACTGCTGAACACAATATACGATACTGGAGATATACCTCCTGAATTATGTAATTCTATATTTATTGCAATCCCGAAGAAATCAGGAGCCTTGGAATGTGATCAACATCGAACAATTAGTATAATGAGCCACATTACGAACATTTTGCTGAGAATTATCATACAAAGAGTTAGGAAGAAAATGCAACCCGAAATACGAGAAGAACAATGTGGGTTTGTAGAAGGCAAGGGTGCAGTAAATTCTGTGTATATATTGAGAACAGTAATTGAACGTTCTATAGAAGTAAAGAAGAATAAGGGGAACAGCAGTTAAGCTTAAAAAGGCGATGAATGAATCACCAAAAAACGAGAACTAGACTGTGAGCCTTACTGAAAAACAATTACAAGAAACACATTTGACGTTGCGGCCAAAGCCTTCGTCAGCACATAACAAACACACACCGACAAATAACTACATGAAACACACTACATGACAATATTAAGGGTTCTTATCTGAATCTGTATCCATGCTTCGAGTGACTAACGCGCGTTAAATGACTATCAGTCGATTGTATGAACCGGATGTATGGTCAAAGGGTCAAAGGTCAATACCGTCAGAAGCTCAGGTATTGGCTAAGCCCCACGGCGGGAGAATAAGCGGGAAGGGGTGGGGGTGGAGTGGCGCCCATGTGAGCGGAAGGTGAAAATTAGGATTGGCGAAGATGTCACGGACACAGTTCGCAATTAGCAATTTCTCGTTCTGCGCTCGAAACACAACTGCAGAAGATTTCATTGCGTTGGTCCTCACAGAGGGGCATGAGTGGCTGTCGCTCAAATAACGTTTACAAACCACTGAACGCAACCCTGCCAAGAAATCTCAAACGGCAAAAATAATGCTGGGGTTGACTGCGACGTCTTGTAAAGGATATGTAATTACCTTTTTAGTGGACTAGTGGACTATACAACTAGGGGATGGAAGGTGGTGGTGTTTGGAAGTTAAATAAAACTGTGTTGGACATTGAGGCCGTGAGGGGAGAGTTAACCCAACTAGAAGATGAGACGTTTCTCCAATGTCTTCGTAGAAGGCAAGGGTGCAGTATATAGTGGAAACAGTAATTGAACGTTCTATAGAAGTAAAGAAGAATAAGGGGAACTGCAGTAAAGCTTAAAGAGGCAATGAATGAATCACCATAAACCGAGAAGTAGATTGTGAGCCTTAATGAAACACGCAGGCTTGTCCATGGGACACATTTTTCAGTCCCATTCCAATCCCATCCCACGGTCATTTTGCCTGTCCCATCCCATGGGATTCCCATGATAATACTAACATGGAATACAGTTCAAATAAAATTATAACTCTTCGCTGGCTGCTGAGGATGGGGACGGAGCGCTTATGGGAATGTCCCGAATGCTGTGATGTCGGTTCCTCAATCAATCAATCAATCAAATAAAATTATGAAATTTATTAAAGTTTAGGGTTAGTGTCTATTAAACAGGACTACATGTGCAAAGAGACATGTAACGTTGCCGGGGCCCATACGGGGGAGCAAAGAATAGTAACACTGTTGCCTACCATGCACGTCGTAAGAGGCGACTAAGGAGAATATGGTTCCGTCGCCCTGCTACTGAGCGATTGCGTGGCGCGACACTGTGAACTGTTAGTTTCGCGTGGAATGCTTTTACATCTGTCCGCGGTTGTTTGTAGCGTGAATTGCATGTTCGGGGACGATGGCGGCCGGCTGTTGCTGGATTGACTTGTTTGCCTTTTCGGCTCACGAGTGCATTTTTCAGGAGACTCCTGGGAGTCGCCGCTGGAGCTGCGGAGTTCGTGCTTTGTGTGGTGCTTTCAGCGGGTCGTCCTGCGGAAAGAGACCGAGCCATATGGGATAAAACCCGGGCCAATGAAGTCTTTCTGGTGACTGCTGTTTCCATCGACAATGAACTGTATTTTTCGTGGAGGATTTTGTGTTGGCATTCTGGCAGCGGCATTATGCACAGTGTACTGTGCAGGCTGTTGGCTTGCCGATACACCTGTCTATTCCATTGTTCACATTGGGCAGTGAGGAGCATTTTGTGTGGTATTCAATGGCACAGGAACGGAGCAATATGGGAACGACTCGATGCCGTGAAGTTGGAATCACGACTAACTAACTAATTAACTAAGAGACATGTAAAACAAGAGTTTATTAATTTTAATATTCAAGAGTATTTTATTAAAACAAAGTTTAATCTAAATATGACAATTCAGTGTCATTCTAACACTCTCATTCTGTTTATTTCAAGACGAAT
>JACEFZ010004545.1:0-7500 GCA_014155875.1 Cepaea nemoralis
CATTCGGCCTTTCCACTCACTCATCTTTCGTATATCAAATATCTATTGTGCATGTTACATACAAATAGGAATACAAAAATATTGTCAAATGAATGTTTTGAACATAAACAATGCATATTGCCATGTTATGAGACAGGCCGGCAGGTAAACACACGTACATATGCACATGCATAAACATATACATACATATCTGCATACATACTCACATCACTTACACAAATACACACACCCTCGCATACACATATATTCACTCAATCACAAATTCACTGCCATGTGTCAATATAAGGTGTACAGCATTAAGCTTATATATTAAGAGTAGGTTAAAAACAAAAGCTTACATATACGTATGAACATGCTCTCTCATTCGCCATCTCTCTCTCTCTCTCTCTCTCTCTCTCTCTCTCTCTCTCTCTCTCTCTCTCTCTCTCTCTCTCTCTGACACATAGAGCATATAGCAAGGCACCCACATACACATGTTTCTCATACACACATAATCACGATATATAAAGTTGGTGTCCGTTTTCCTGCCTGGTTAACTTTGTTTCCCAAACAACCCCCCCCCCCCCCCCCCCCCCCCCAAAATAAAATGTCTAGTACACATTTCTATGAAGCGGGTCTATCCCAGAATCGTGCTAGTTGGAATCAATCCTGCCTCTTCTGGGAATTTACCCCGACCACTACAATGTCAAATAAGCGTACTACCCCCTATGCCACAGCGGCTCTTGTAAGGAATCGACGTACAGTGAGTTTCTCGAAACAGAATAGGTTAATCTAACTACTGCACAAATCACATTCGGGGTTTTTTCCTCCCCCCCCTTGTCCGGCCTAAGGTACCACATTTGTCGTCAGGTACGAAGGCTCGGTCGAGGCTGCCTGGCAGCCTAGTTATGTGTGCAGCCTGGCGAGTACAGGACAGCTTAGAATGTTTTATCTGTTGTCAAGGTCGCGGTTGCCATGACAGTACAAGCACTCGACCGTAGGGCCCTTAGCTGTTCAGCGCAGTTTGGTTCTTGTTTCTGGGTTTCGCCCTTATCGGAAAAGTTAAGGATATCGTACAATGTCGGTAGGGTGGTACGGGGAGAAGTCCTGGGAGTTTAGATGTCATGATCGATTGTGTGAATAATTTATTGATTAAGTGATTTATTGATTGATTGATCCAATGATTGATTGACTGTTTGGTTGATTGATTCTATCTTTGGTTTGTTGATCTATTGTATGTGTTGATCTGGTGATGTGTTAATTAGTTGATTGACTGAAAGATTGATGCAACGTTAATGTGTTGATTTTTATGAATTTATTTTGTGGCTGGTTGATAGATGTACTCATTGTCTGTAAGATATTGGCCCGTGGCGGAATATTGCCGTTGATATAGACTTGTTGAGCCTTTATAAATTCAAGATCATCGTATAATGGGGTGAAATTCTAGACCGTCGTATGGGGTGGAATTATAGACCGTCGCATAATGGGGTGGAATTCTAGACTATCGCTTTTGTTTTTTTCGCATATCCTTTACAGGACATCGCTGTCAACATCAGCATCTTTCAGCTGATTGTTGATTTCTTGGCAAGATTACGCTCAGTAGTTTGCCATTGCTTTCTGAGTGACCGGCTCACATACCCCGCAAATTACCGACGCGGAGAGAACCGCTATCAATTCTCACGCACGTCACGTCACGTTACGAGAGTATACGGGATTACGGAGAAAGTCGTGTAACCCCAAGACCAGAGAGACCAGAAAGACTATCGTATAACGAGGTGGAATTCTAGACCCTCGTATAACGAGGTGGAATTCTAGTCCATCGTATAACGAGGTGGAATTCTAGACTATCATATAATGGAGTGGAATTCTACACTATCGTATAACGACGTGAAATTCTAGACCATCGTATAACGAGGTAGAATGTTAGACTATCGCATAATGGAGTGGAATTCTAGATTATCGGATAACGAGATTCAAACCTGCTATCTCGCAGGCAGACTAGGGGCAGTGGCTCGGAAAGAGAAACCCGATATATGGATGGACGGAGACAATTGGAGATCCACCCCTTTCTCCTAGACAGGGAACTGCAGTCTCCTGCGAAAGAACTACTTAACTGATTGAGTCTCGAATGATCGTACAAGGTGTATTTTTAATGACTGTGCAGTGTTTGACTATATTGCCTCAGTTTTGTATTAACCTATCATGTTGCATGAACTTTACAGAGGGTAAATACAAAACTTGGACCGGCAATATTTTCAAACACTGCACAGTCATTAAAAACATACCCTATATATCGCCACATGTGACCTCCCATTTGAACAGAAGGACGATATATCGCCATTATAAAGTAATCGAGTTAGTTGTTTTGTTTCGCAGTTTCAATGTTCAGTGAATGGAAATGTACTTTATAATACTTGTTCATTTGATTGTGTAGCATATTTGCTCCGATACGATAAAAATACTAAGATAAGATACTTTTATCGTTTCTTTACTTATTCAGTCAGTCGGTGGAGATTTGCCCGCAACAGACGAGCAATATCTCCCGCGGGCCTATTCTCACTGGTCGCGAGATCCGCACAGTGGACGGATGGGAGATTTGCTCGCAACAGACGAGCAATATCTCCGGCGATATCTCCGGCGGGCCTATTCCCGATGGTCGTGAGATCCGCAAAAGTCAGGCGGGGAGTCTGACGGTAGAACACGCTTTACACAGGTCCGGACACTTGTGATTGACAGATGTACGCGTCCTATGGTCCAGGCACGTACGAGGCCCTCACCTGTGGGACTTGGCTGAACGCCTCTAAGTCGGGTCCCTTGGGTGCCAGGGTCTGGCCACCACTCGCCACCTGCTTATGGAGGCGAGGTTTGGAGGTTTGACGCTGAGCCGCCAGCGTCTGCAGCCTACCTTGTTCCAGACGTATTAGTTACCCATTCCTCTGGACCAGACAGGGCAAGGCCGAAATAGGGAACATGTCGTTTGGGCACCACATGTTCTCTGCAGCTCTGCCCAGGCATTGTGATGGAATTTTGGCCAAATTCCAACTCACATACTTTGGTCTGTCAAGACTGTAAGGTGCCACTTATTATTACTTACTATATTTCGTCCAATTCTACTTTTTTTTTGGTTTCTATAATCGTCTGCAGCTGATGTTAAACCCTCGACTCAGTATGTCGGGGAACTGTGGGAGATCTCCGTGGCGAAATAGTCAAGACGTCTGCCTCGCGCTTTTAAGATTGTTTTTTGATTCCGGGCTACGTCTTTCGGTTTACGAGTGCGTTTTTCTCATAGACTCCTGGGGGTCGTCGCTGGAGATACGGAGTTCATGCTTTGTGCAACGCTTTCTGCAGGCCGCCTTGTGGAAAGAGACCGAGCATACGGGATAAAACCCAGAGCAATGAAGTCGATTCTCTTAACTTTTCAGACGTTTATCAGACTATATTTCAATGTGAATTTTTCATCTGTCATATATTTTCATGTGAGTTATCCATCTGTCATATATTCGACACTGAATCACTTAAAATAATTTTTCAAATAATTCACCAATCAACCAACCTACCAATCAACCAAACCAAGCCACAACAACCAATACCTACGTAATCAGACAAACCTTCTCCGCTTCCACACATGATAGCAAACCTTTTCCCCAACGCGACCCGGCAAACCACTTCACACATTCACAAGTATCGAACATCGGTTACAACCCTGACAATACAGACATTAGACCTGACATTTCTCCGCGGAGTCATCACTTATCGATACCAAATTCCCTCTTCAAAGAGATGCCGAATGGTGATTGCCGAACCTGCCGGCCGTTTAATTGAAAGTAACGACTACTCTAAACCATCTGTAGCCGGCCTGAAGATCCGAAATTAGCTACCTCCCTGCTTACATTGACAGCCGTTCGTAATGATTGTGTTAGCGGCTGCAAGAACAGCGGAAGTGACTTCACACGATATTGGACGCGACCGCAAATGTTTGTGGCATGAATCAACTCGGAGACAGGGATATTAACATTGTGAGTGTCAATAAAAGACATTTATTGAACTCCTGGGACTGGCGTGTGAGGTCGTGTTTTGTGTTGTTTTCTGTTCGGATGCAAACAAGAAAATAATTACGACACTCACACACACAAAAATCGAGCACGGATTGGTTGGTCAGAAGTAGTTGTTTGAACATAATTTTTGCTGTTTAGACAAATGGTAAATAAATATGCCAGAGTCTTGTATTTCTTTTTCTTCTTGTTTTACATATTGTTCTTCCTTGTGGTTCTTCTTTTTGTTCTTCCTCTTCTCCTGAGCTACTCCTGCTCCCTTTGGTAGGCCAGTATATTCCACATGGCTAATAACAAGTGTCAGACCATTATCTAATATTACTGTGTCGTGTAATTTTGATGTTCGCATTTTGCCCATGCCTTTATAATGCATATCTTTTATATTGTCGCTGTTCTCTGTTAGCCTTGAATGATGTGTGAATGAAATAATGTATGAAAGAGAGTGATAGAAGGGCAGAATGTTAGACGGGCCTGCGTGCCCAATTCTTAACCCTTTGAAAATAAAGTTTGTTTGTTCGTTCGTTCGTTCGTTCCTTCTATTCAGCCTCTTCGCCTCCTTCTTCTGTTGTTGTTTCCTCCTCCTCCTCCTCTTCCTCCTCCTTCTTCTTCTTCTTCTTCTTCTTCTTCTTCTTCTTCTTCTTCTTCTTCTTCTTCTTCTTCTTCTTCTTCTTCTTCTTCTCACTCTCATCCTCCTCCTCCTCCTCCCCCTCCTCCTCGTTCTTTTCTTTCTAATTCTTTCTTTTCTTCTTCCCTTCATCCTCCTCCTCCTGCTCCTCGTTCTTTTCTTTCTAATTCTTCTTCTAATTCTTTCTTTTCTTCTTCCCTTCATCCTCCTCCGCCTCCTCCTCCTCCTCCTCCTCCTCCTTCTTCTTCTTCTTCTTCTTCTTCTTCTTCTTCTTCTTCTTCTTCTTCTTCCTTTTCTTCTTCTCACTCTCCTCCTCCTCCTCCTCCTCCTCCTCTTCCTGCTCATCCTCCTCCTCCTGCTTGTCTTTTCTTCTTCTTCTTCTTCTTCTTCTTCTTCTTCTTCTTCTTCTTCTTCTTCTTCTTCTTCTTCTTCTTCTTCTTCTTCTTCTTCTTCTTCTTCTTCTTCTTCTTCTTCAAGACCTTCGCATTTCTTTTCCACCCCTGCAGCAACACAGCTTAACTAAAGTGAAAGGCCCTGTTTCACACTTCAGAACCAGCTGGGTACAGCATGCTACCACCATATGTTTTATATACCAATCAGAACTCAATATTTGATATGATCAGTATCACGACGACCGGTTTTGCTCCCCACAATATATAGTGGTACCCATTCTACACTGGGTCAACCTGGAAACCTTGTTTTTACACCACCCCAGTGGGGATTTGTACACATGGACACCAGGCCGAAAGGTAAGCGAACTAGCCACTGATCTAGCGCGACTGCCCGTCCCCGATAATGAGCTGCAAATCTGAACCGATTAACGAGCTGAACGTGTAAACCGAATTGCAAAACCTCGATTTGTGAATGACAAGACGAAGTGCGAAAGAATAGCAGTTACCTCACAACCCCGAATAGCAACGATGTAATATTACTAATATTAACGCTATGAGAAACAACACAAAACGAGGAAATATGTTTGCGCGGTAAAGCCTTTGAGAGAAATGAAATTAAAATCTAGAATGGGAGCCAGAATCCCTAACAAGGCCTAATTTTGTATCCTGGGCGTAAATTGTCTGCGCTGGACGGGACAAAAGCAATATTTTCGCAAGAATATTCAACGTCGGCCCATTAAAGGCATTAACCAGATCGTTAGCTACCTCGGAGTAGGGTGAGCAGGATTGGGTATTCCCGATCGACATAAAAAGAGAATGGTGTTCCCCGGTCATTCTGGTCGGCCTGGGACGGAATCGAACGATTTATTAAACGGCTGCGGAAGTCATTTGCGAGCTGAGGTGATATTAAGAATTGTAGAGAGTGAAAATATGCTCGCATGAAAGTGAGCCAGGGAGACGAGATGAGAGTGTGTGTGTTGTTGTGTGTGTGTGTGTGTGTGTGTGTGTGTTGTTGAGAGAGAGAGATAGAGAGAGAGAGTAGAGAGAGAGAGAGAGAGAGAGAGAGAGAGAGAGAGAGAGAGAGAGAGAGAGAGAGAGAGAGAGTGAGTGGGGGGGGGGGAGATGTTAAGCAGAAGAACTTCTGATAATTTTATTACTGGATACGGTGCATACCTGATAAGGTGAACTCACCTTGGATCCAAGAAATAGTTCTTGTTATTAGAAATTCTCATATATTTACAATGTACAAGACACTATTGTTCTTCAAAACGGAAATTCGCCACATCCGAGATAGCCTTAAGCGGTTTGCATTGTAACATATTTCAGATTCAGCTGGAGGGTGGCTGAGAGATTATCTGCCTCAGGCTAGACAGCTAAAGAGTTCGAATCTCCGCATAGGACTGGGCATTTTTGCAAGAACCATTGGTTTCTAATGAAATCAAACGTTCCTTGATCTCTTGGGCAGTGAGGTTTCATATATAGCCGTCTCTGATTAAGGCGAAAAGCTGGAAATCCCAAGAACAGGCCGTGAATGTTAACAACCCCACGCAGTTGGAAATCGACAGGAGTAGGCAACAAGAACATTGCCTTGGCAAATTAAATCTTTAAGAAACTAAACTTTGCCATGGGCAGGTATAGCCTATTACTGTGGATGAAATCGGCCCACAGCAAGCAAGCTAAGTTAGTTTCACATCCTTTACAGGACGTCGCAGTCAACTCCGTCATTTGTTTTTGGCTGTATGTGATTTCTTGGCAAGTTTTACGTTCAGTACTCCACCATTGCTTTCTGAATGACCGGCACTCATATCATTGTATAAGACCCAATGCAAGGCGGTATACTGCCAAATCGCCGGCAGCTGTGTTTTAAACGCGGTATGTGGGATTACGAATTGCGTCTGTAACCCCTTCGTCACAGAAGCTATGGAAGCAAACCTTACACACATGCAAACCTTACACACATGCAAACCTTACACAAATGCAAACCTTACACAAATGCATGCCGAAGCCGGACATACTGTGTATCATATCACTTTACCATTACCCCTACCCCGGTCAACCGCAAAAGAGAAGTTATATTTAGGGCCCATCCCAGTTTAAGATTTATAATTCTATGACGGAATCAGCCACAATTCGGTTGTTAATCTGAAATGGAATGTTGTCCATAGGATATCATGGGATCTACTAAGTCGAACATACTGACTTTTTAGGTGCATAGATACGTGTGATCTACCTTGCTCACATTAAGACACTACAAGTGAACTTAATACTGAATTATAAAGTACCGACATCACTGAACTCCGGACATACCTGCACGTGTTTAGTTGCCCCTCTTTAAAGGCCACAGAAGAGTTTCCATACTGATTATTTCAGAAGCAATTTGATTAAATTCAAAACTGTGTATTCGCGCATTAAAATTTAGACCACTACATTGGTCAGATGGACTAAAATGTTG
>JACEFZ010004545.1:12500-45000 GCA_014155875.1 Cepaea nemoralis
GGACTGCAAGAGCTGTGAAGAAAAGGCTGGGCAGAAAAATCACTGCAGGAGATACGCCTCCTGGAACGTCAAGCATCCCCTGCCCACATTGTCAAAAAACATTTCGAGCCAAAATAGGCCTTATCAGCCATCTTAGAACTCACGGCTCCATACTGGATGAAATGAATAGTCATTATCATTATTAATGGACAAACAACAGTGCACATCCCTGACTGGGCTGGAGATCTAACTCTGTATCATTGGCATGTTAGGCGGCTCGGTGACCACTTCACCACTATAATCATTATGATAATTTGGTTGCCTCTAGCATCATGTGGTTACACACCCGCGTCACACGCCAGTGATCTGGAGTTCGATCCCGGGTCCAGTCAGAGATATGCACTACTGACGAGCTCAAACGAGAACAAAACTCGAGTCTAGTGTTTCCAATCCGACGTGGACAAGGCCCAATGTTCGTGCCGGAATACGATCAGCGTTGTCAGTCGTGGATTGTGCTCAATCTTCAAATCTCAAATCCCGAAACAACCAAATAAATCAACTTCGTTACATGTTAAACATGTTCTGCAGTATGCACCTGACGAGATACAGTGAAATATGCCAGACAATAAATTATGCAATATATTGTTTACGTCTTCATTAATCAAAATAATCTGTTCATAACTGCGTCCATCAACTTGTAGCTACCCGCAATCATATTTACGTAACTCATGCAATCATTGAAAGCGCGATTAAGTGGCGGTTTTCCACAACTGTCAATCTGAATGCATATCAGTCAGTCAGGTAATTTAAGCTGCAAAGACCTGGGCCTCGAAGTAAGACGGACCAAGTTCTTCACATCGTCGTGCAATAAGCTGACACCTATATCCCACACTTAAGACGACTCAATATCCAGACGATCGTGTGCCGTCCACTTCTAACTGCCAGCCAGTGATATCGACGTTAAGTTCGATGTCGGTCGAGGTCGGTCTGGAGTGAGTACATCGTGCGTTGTGATACTCTCTTAACTGATTCAGTGGCAAACTAAAAGCAGGTTTGGACCAAACAAGGTACACAAACAAATGGACAAGTATTTTAATGTACATTTCCGTTCACTGGGCATTAAAATTTCGGAATATACCACAAAACAAAACAAATAACACGGTGACCTTAGTATAGCGATACATCTATCGTCCTCCGTACAAATGGGCGATATATTATCCTTTGGCGCTAAATTAGTTAACAAAATGTTTAGAAGTGCGAGGTGGGTCTGGGAAATGAGCAGGCCGCGTTCTATTCGCCCAGTGGTCGGTGTGTAAACAGGAAAGGGCATTTTACACGTTTTCATGTGTATTGAGTATATTGTGCTAGGTCCCATTTGCATTTTCATTGCAAAGTCTAATGGACGAGTACTTGAAAAAAGGAGAGTCTGGCATATGAGGCTACGATCTCCAGCATGAGAATGGAGGTGGAAGGCAGTAACAGCGGCATTCCGTTGGCTAGAGGAGACTTACGGCAACACATATTGTATTCATTACGGATTCAAAGAGTATGCTTAGTACGATGGAGTAAGGAATGTTTTGTTTGGAACGGCTACGGTCGCTTCAGAGGTCACAGATTAGTGAGAATTGTATGGATATTTTGCACTGGCCATGCGGGAGTGCTGAGGGAGTGAACAGGCTGATAGGCTGGCAGGGGAATGCATCTCTTTGGTGGTTGATTATCTATGGACAAGGGGGAGTGGTCGTGCTCTTGTGGGACCAGGTGGAGAAAGACGGGGGAAGAGATTGAGAACACATATGTAGGAAAGGATGAGATTTCTGGGGATCGGCAGGGGTTCTTGAAGAATTCTCAAAACTAAGAGGGAAGACCAGGAGAACTTTACATCAGATAGCGGTGGGAACGATTAGTAGTATGACTCATCACTGTCTGTTGAACGAGGGGACGAGCACGTATGGGAATGTCCTGAGTGCAATGTTGCCGGTTCTTAACTCAAGTCAAGTCAACTCAACTCAACTGCTGGTCCCATATGTGTATAGACCATTCAGCACTCGATTAGTTTAGTTTAGTCGACGGATCAACATCACGGCACACGAGTGTAACCCATAAGTGCTCCGTTCTACTCCTAAGTCAAGCCTGAATCCGGAGAATCTCAGCCTAGTGCACGAATTCGTAGCACCTGTAAGGATCCTGAAATACTTTGGGTAGATTTATTACTCCACATTTTGCCCGGGCAGCGCCGTTAGGCTACTCTATTTAGATTTCCAACTGCCAGGGGATTTTTTTACGTGCGCAACAATACACACGGGCGTCCGATCTCACTAACCAGAGACCTGGAAACAATTTGTTACTAGAAGTCCACGTGAAAAAAATTCCGGCCCTCGTCGGGGCTTGAACCCGCGACCTTCAGCACTCGAGGCGGACACCATACCTCGAGACCACTCAGCCCCCTATGTTGGGTATACATTGGTAGTCCATATTTGTATAGACCATTCAGCCCTCGATGGGTGCTTTTGTTAATATCTCACCGGCCTTATTTACTACCCTCAAAATTTCCTGATACCCATTTTAACTAATTAAGTGACATGCGTTGATTAATCGTCTTAATCGACTTTCCTTATCTGCCATGGGCTTACATACAGTAGTTTCTCTAATCAACCTCCTTTAATTTGATATATAATGGTGCTTGCCCATCAAGAATGATAATGACCATTCATCCAGTGGGGTTGAAAGTTTGGAGCCGTGAGTTCTAAGATGGCTGGTAATACAACATGTCTGCTACCACATTATCAACTTTTAAATCATAACTGAGACACACCACTACTTCCCATTTTCTGCCGTCCATTTATGTTTGGTCAAACCCTACTTTTTCTTTGTCACTTAATCTGTTTTTTAAATAAATAATATGCCCGAAGCCGTTTCTTGTATCACATCGTTTAATCCTGAGAGCTCGGAGGAATACGTGGCCAATATCACCCTCACTTTTACCAGCGACAAGCCCAAGCGTCGAACACGAGTCAACAATGCTCATGACATCAGGGCAGTCGGATATCAACGCCGCTAGTGCGCCCACCCAAATTCAAATATTCTCTTGAAAACCACTAGACTGAACCCGCTTGATGGTACACCGTGCCCTCCCACTGTATTTTATTACTCCAGATTGTGTTTAGACAAGCAGGGTTATTTGATGACGATCATTAGAGTCAAGTACACGTTTCTATAATCTATACAAAAACAACAACAACAATACCAACAACAGAGAGGCAGTTGACAACTGAATATATCTGTTTCGCACCAGTTCATGGTTCCCAACGCCCGGCTTCATTGTTGTAGTTCTCACAGCAAATGCGCGCAAGGGTTGCTGCATGCACGTAAAAACACTACCAATGAAATCGTGTACTTGTGAAGAGAATAATCAATTGGCTTTGAGCAATGATAGTTCAGAATGAACAGGAAAGAAAGAAGAAAGTAATAATTATACAGAAATAATATTGAATTTAGCAGCCCTAAGAATATGAATGGCCAAAAGTGTTTTAAACAACAAGGAAATCAGTATTAACATCGAGAGAAATTAATAACGTATTAAAAATGAGAATTGCCAAATGTTATGTATATTCAATACTATTGTATGGCACGGAAGCCTGTACAAACAAGCAATTATAGAGTCAATTGGAAGTCCCCGGAGATGTAGATATACAGAAGAATATTTTGTATTTCATGGAAACAAACCACAAAATGAAATACAGCCTTTCTAGGAAATACTGGGAATGAAAAGACAGTTGATGAAATAAAAAAGAGGCAGGTGAAATATTTCAGCGACGTTAAAAGACGTAACACTCTTATAAAACCCTACTGAAGGGTAAGGTTGGGGGAAAGCGAGGAAGAGGCAGACAACGATATAAGTGGAAAGATAAGACCAAGAGTTGGACGAACAGCAGACTGACAGAATGTGTACAATCAAAGTGAGCGACAGACAGTCTTGGAGATCCATTGCAGAGAACCTTCAATGTGAAGGCGGCACCTACTTGGTGGATTTATATATGTATGTGTGTGTGTGTGAATGTGCGCGTGTGTGTGTGTGCGTGTGTGTGTGTGTGTGTGTGTGTGTGTGTGTAGTGCGTGTGTGCGTGTGTGTTGGTCGCAATGGATCTCCAAACACTGTCTGTCTCTCGACTTGATTGTACTTTCTATTCATTAAACTACACACAAATTACATTGACCCCCATCAGTCACGTGACAAGCTTCCTAAAGGTACTGTCCAATCGATGCCATGGAAGATTTGCGGTGTGTAGGTTTTGTCAGGTTCCCAGAGTCTTTGGACTGTTATTCTGTCAATCTAACTAGGCATACGTTCTACGTGTGTGTGCGCACACACACAGACACACAGACAGACACACACACACACGCACGCACGCACGCACGCACTCACGCACATACACACACACACACACACATACACACAACACACACTTAATGTGCCGTTTATTTCATACTAACAGGGGTCTTATCACGCTAAATATGGTGCACAATAAAATGAACAAGCATTGTAATATAAATTTCCGTTCACTGAGCATTGAAATTGTGGAAGATACCACGAAACAAAGTAAATAACACGATGACCCTAGTATGGCGATATATCGTCCTTCTGTTCAAATAGGACATTTGACGATTTATTATCCTTCAGCAATGAATCAATTAAACGTGTAACACAGATCTTTACTGTTGCTTTCACATCGACATGTTGGTGAAAGAAAGAATCACAGTCTCCCAAAAAATCGACTTTCTTTTGTTTGCTGGTGTTAAGACAGGATGTTTATATTGTTTAAACTCTGAATTACTATGCCTAGGAGAGTCGGATCGACAAGCTAGAACATCTGGCTCTCATTCGCGAGATCCGGGTTCAAATCCTCGGTAAGATGTCAGCATGGTTGAATGGATAAGAACGGGTGTTCTTAAACATCCGGTGTGCTGATACCGTGGTAACGGGTTCAACCCCCTACACGGGTCAGTTGGACTAAAATATTGACTTCTCGTCCTTGACTTGGAGGCGTAAATTATAAGTACATATGAAGTCGGAGTGGGTTCGCCTGATGGCGAGGGACACTGGTAACTGAGAAAGCTATCTCACGGGGCAAAATTCAGTAAAGTGCAATAGAAGTAGTACCGCGTGTATGGGTTAAGCCTGAATTCAAGGAATGCGAAAGCAAACAAACAAACACAATTAGGCAAGAGAGACAGGGGGAGGTAGAGAAAGATGTACATGCAAAACTTAACTCGGAAACAAAAATAATATAATCAAAATATTCGATAACAGGGAGAATTGGAGAGTCGTTGTCGCCCATGTCGGCTCAAGCATTATTGCCTGAATCATCTCATCTCATCTCATCTATTTCATCTCATTTCATCTCATTTCATCGTGTTTCTTGTGTACCTTACAGTGTCGATGTGAAACATAAACAGCGGAAGAATGCCCGTTTATGGACTTCAGATATCAGCTGGCTGCTGAGGATGGGGACGGAGCGCTTATGGGAATGTCCCGAACGCTGTGATATATTGGTTCCTCAATCAATCAATCAATCAATCAATCAATCAATCAATATATCGAGATTTCCATGGGCTCCGTTATTCTTTCTGTCCATCGTTTAAATGGCCGGCTACTTCTTCTATGTCAATTGAAACGAGAAAAAGAGTGTTGAGGGGATACATAGAGCCTGTTCTTTTGTATGGATGTGAAACTTGGACAATGTGCAGTCAAGCTGAAAAACATCTGATGGCTGCAGAAATGTGGTTTCTGAGGAAAATGCAAAGAATACCATGGACAGATAGAAAAACCAATGACCAAGTACTACAAGAGACAAATGAAAATCGTAGATTGATTAGAGAAATTAGACGTAGACAGTCAAAATTTTTTGGACATGTTATGAGAAGAAATGGACTGGAGAACTTAGTGACAGCTGGCAAGATCGAAGGGAACAGACCAAGAGGAAGACCGAGAGGAAAATACCTGGATGGCTTGGCCACATGGCATGGACGAGACAGGAACACTGAGCTGATCCACGACTCTGGGATCGAGTGAAATGGCGAATCATGACCGCCCACGCTTTCCGGCATGGCACATGATTGATTGATTGATTACTTCTTCTGGTTCCATTTGGTTTCTTGGCGCAGTTGTAAAAATCCCCTGCCAGCTTGCTAGATCCGTCGCAGGATTTTTTTTTTCCGCGTTTTCCATCCTGTTTCAGGATATTGCGGTCAACACCAGCATCTTTCAGCTGTATGTGATTCCTAGGCTAGACTACGCTCATCAGCACACCACGACTTTCTGAGCGACCGGCTCCATACTCTCATAAGACACTCGAACCACCTATAATTCTCGTGCGCTCACGTCAACCACGAGAGTATTCGGGATTAACGGAGGAAAACTGCAAACCCCCTCGGCCAGGGAGCCGGCCGTCGCAGGATTAGGACAGAAAAAATCTGACCAAGGAGAGTCCTACCCCCCCCCCCCCCCCCTTTCCCTTTCCTGGCGAGTCAGAGCCCGTTGGACCATGAACTCACTGTGACGATTTCCCTGTCTACACCATGGGAAGGTAGGTTTGGCTTGTGCAATCTGCGGGTCATCAGCAGGCTACTAATCCCCCCCCCCCCCCCCGACCCCCAAATCCCTCTTGAGACGGATTAGCCGATCCTAACGCAACCGGCTGCAGAAGAAGAATATCAACCGGTGCACTTCGCGCTCCAAATGCGTGACAAATGAAGAACAAGCAAGAAATTAAACGCTTCCCAACCAATACATTTCATATAACACCTTTTCTTCTATACCATCAAATAATATGTACTTTATTGATAATTATAAATTATCGTAACGACAAATTGCCCGTAGATTCTACAAAGATATGGAGTTTTATTGCGCACATTCGCACGGTACAGTGCACAGCAGTGACATGGCGGCCTTTTTGTCGCGTGCAGCAAATCAGAGGCGCCATCTTGCTCAGAGAACTGTTGTACAACAGATGTGACGTATCTTCTTCGCCGCCGGGTTATGAGTTTCTGCTCGGTCGGGGATGTGCAATCTGGCAACTAATTGAAGGCCGGAGATTGGATAAACGTGTTTTCAAGTGCGGTGACAGGGCGAATTGAATAATAACACCTGTATACTTTCCATGGACGGGCTCTCTATCCGAGTGGCTAGAACACTTCGAGAGACCCGGGTTCGAATCCTCGTCTAGTTGTTTGTCTGTATTTTTTCACTGTCGACCCTAACCTGCACAGCTGGCGGTGACTACACTAGCCAGGTAGCCTTATTCCCCAGGCTCAAGATCCCCATTGTTCAACACCGCAAGGTACTATTGGCAGATATGACAGTTGTTAACTGATTCAGTGCCGAAACATTTGGACAAAACGACTACATATCGCAATACTAGGGTCATCGTGATATTTTTTTATTTTTTTTTTGTGTGGTATCTTCCGCAGTTTCAATGCTTCATCATCATCAACAAGTGCCGTGCCGACTGGCGTAGAAGATTCATGACTCTCCACAGATCTCGGTCTTGGGTTTTCTGGATCAACTCTGCTGTTGATATTCCTCCATGCCACCGTGGCAATCCATCCAGCATCATTTCTCGTGGTCTGCCTCTGCCTCTCTTCCCCTTGATCTTTCCAGTTGTCACGATGTTCTCCAGCGCCTCTCTTCTTATCACATGATCAAAAAAGCTGTTTGTCTCTTTCCTATTGTTGTATATCTTCTTCTTCTTCTTCGTTCATCCGGAGTTTTTTTTCGGATGTGATTGCGTTGTGCCTGTTTACAGCAGAGCTGCGTTCTTGCGCCGTTAGGCCGACACATCCGACTTCTGCGGGCATTTGTTGACCGGGTTAACCTTCCCGGGTTGATGTATATAATGTTCTAGTTTCGTTACCCTCTTTAAGGCATTCGTTGTTAATTACTTTGGTAGTCCAAGGAATTCGCAACATTCGTCTAAGGAACCACATCTCTATTGCCTCCAATCTCTTCCTAATTTGTTCATTTATATTCCAAGATTCACAGCCATACAGCAAAACAGGTTCTATATAGCTCTTCAGCACTCTCCTTCTAACATTCAATGATAGTGACTTATTGCATAAGATATTCTTCATTTTCTGAAATGTAGCCTTTGGCTGCCATATGTTGACCTCTTGACCTCTGTTGTGCATCTTGCATCTGATGTTATAAATGTCCCTAGATATCTGAAACTATCTACTTGGTGAAGAATTTTCCCTTCTATCTCTGTTTCACATTTGGGTGTCACGTGTTTCTTTGATATCACCATTGTTATTGTTTTCTTGGTATTTAAGGAGAGTCGTTTCTTAGCACTCTCTGTTACTACAATGTCCAAAAATTTCTGTAGATTAGATCTCTTGCTTATGAAACGGAAATTTACATTACAATACTTTATTCTTTTGATTCTGTGTCATGTTTATTTGTTCCAAGGTACTTTTTGTTTGGCACTGAATTGGTTAAATATTTTCTTTGAACAAAAAGCAGACAAGCTGAGAAACTGGAAATTCGGTTTCTGAGGAAAATGCTAAGACTACTACAGAAAAACCTGCGAGCAAGTCCTACACGAAACAAATGAAAACGGTAAACTGATTAGAGAAAATAGACGTAGATGGTCAAGATCTTTTTTTTGGAAACCAATCGGGGAACCATTTGAGGCCACTAAGGCGGTGTCCAGTTGGTCATGCGTCGAAGTACACTTGTTCCTGCAGCGAGGTGCCGTCGTCATTTGGAGGTGACAGGTTCAAATCCCTGTCGGTAACTATAGATGTCAATTTGTATGTTGTCTAGTGCGTCCTCTAGTCTCTACTTCATACTTCTCACTTCTATGAGCGCCAAACAATACTATGTGTGTTTATTTATGAAGATATTTTTGGGTGTGTTGTGAGGAAAAATAAAAATGAAAACTTAGAGGCAACTGGCAAAACTGATGGAGAAAAAAGCAAAAGTAGGGCAAAGAGATAAATACCTGGATGGTTGGCCAAATTCATAAATGGGGCAAGACTTGATTCAAGACAATGGGTGATCGTAAGAAATGGCGAACCATGACTGCTTATGCATATCCGCATGGCTGTAGATGATGATGATAAGGATATTTTCTTTACTTTATCTCTGTAGGACAGGGACAAAGGGCAGAACAGGACAAGCGAACAATGCATTTTACAAAATGAAGAACATCTTATGCAATAAATCCTCGTCATTCACCGTCATCATGCGCAATGCCGATAGGCGTGGTCGGTTAAGTTTCACCATCTAGCACGATCACCAGAGTCGTGGATCAGCTCCGTGTTTTTGATCTCGACCATGCACATCACTACTCCTAGCTATGGAGCACCCATTTACGCCATTTCTCTGATTTTCTATTGCGCGAAAAATGACTGTCTTTACATTTATCCAGTGCACTAGAAGAATTTGTTTCCCCATCAAGAATGATTATGACCATCCATTTCATCCAGTGGGGTTGAAAGTACTGAGCCGTGAGTTCTAAGATGGCTGATAAGGCCTATTTTGGTTGGAAATGTTCTTTGACAATGTGGGCAAAGATCCGTTCCAGGAGGAGGATTTCCTAAAGTGGTTCTTCTGTCCAGGATTTTTTTCCCTTTTCACAGCTCTTGCAGTCCTGGTTGCTTCACAAGTGACTACACCCTTGTGTAATGATGTACGCCACGAATTTTGGTCTTTACCAGCAGTCTCCCAAGTGTCATGATAAATTGCAAAAGCTTTTAGTGAGATCTTCAGAGTGTCTTTAAAGCGTTTCCCCTGGCCGCCTTGGGAGCATTACCAGAACGCAGCTCACCGTAAAAAATAGAAGTAGTAGCATGGACCGCTTATGGACCACACTAGAGTTCTAAAGCACACACAGACACACATAAAATAGAAGAATGCTGACATGTCCGTTGTCTTCTCCTGATGCCTTCCTTCTACCAAGGAAGACGAGGCCCTCAGCCAACTCACGCCCATATATAGCGCCAATCTTCATTAGTCTCCATTTAGGGGGCTGAGTGGTCTAGAGGTATGATGTTCGCCTCGAGTGCTGGAGGTCCCGGGTTCAAGCCCCGGTGAGGGCCGGGATGTTTTCACGTGGACTTCTAGTAACAAAATGTTCCCTGGTCTCTGGGTAGTGAGATCGGACGCCCGTGTGTATTGTTGCGCACGTAAATAATCCCTTGACAGTTGGAAATCGAAAAAAGAGTAGCCTAACGGCGCTGCCCGGGCAAAATTTCGAGTTAAAAATCTACCCAAACTATTTCAGGATCCTCGCCGGCGCTATGGTGTTCGTGCACTGAGCTGAGATTCTCCGGAATCAGGCTTGAGTTAGGAGTAGAACGGAGCACTTATGGATTACACCCGTGTGTCGTGATCTTGATCCATCGACTAAACTAAACTAAACTAAACTAAACTAAAACTAACCTGTCTCCATTTACGACAAACATGATTCGTTCCATCCATCATCCATCATGTACCACGCCGGTAAGCGTGAGCGGTCATGTACTGCCATGTCACTCGATCACCAGAGTCTTGGATCAGCTCTGTGTTCCTGTCTCGACCATGATACGTTACAGAGTCAGTAATCTTTGCTTCCTACAAGGGGACTCTGGTAAAACAAGAGACTGGAATTTCCATGGACGGTGAAATTGAGTACTGAATACGCTTTGGAAGAGGCTAAGTATGAACATCACAGTAAACGGGCAGATACTAGAACAAATAACAAGTTTCTCTTATCTTGGACATATAATAACAGATGATGGCAGAAGTGAAATGGAAATCAAAAAGAGAATAGGAATGGCCAAAAATGCTTTCAACGGCATGAAATCAGTATTAACTTCTAGAGAGGTTAATAACGCATTAAAAATGAGAATTGTGAAATGCTGCGTATATTCAATGCTACTGTATGGCGCGGAAGCCTGGACATTGAACAAGCAACTAAAAAGTCGCATAGAAGCCCTGGAGATGTGGATATACAGGCGAATAGGTCGTATTTCATGGAAACAAAAACAATCAAATGCAGAGGTTCTAGAATAACTGGGAATGAAGAGAGAGTTAATGAAAGAAATAAAGAGGAGGCAAGTGAAATATTTTGGCCACGTTAAAAGACATGATACTCTTATAAAAACCATACTGGAAGGCAAGGTTGAGGGCAAGCGAGCAAGAGGTAGACAACGATCCAAGTGGGAAGATGACATCAAGAGATGGGCGAACAGAAGTCTGACAGAAGCGTACAGTCAAGGCAAGAGACAGACAGTGTTGGAGATCCATTGCAGCCAACCTTCATTGTGGAGACGGCACCTGACTGATTGATAGAAGTATGTCAGCATAGTCGAATGAATAAGAACGCGTGTTCTTAAACATCCGGTGTGCTGATACCGAGTTAAGGGGTTCACCCCCTACACCGGACAGCTAGACTACAATGTTACCATATCGTTCTTGATTTGGAGGCGTAAACTGCAAGTACCTCTGAAGTCGGAGTTGATTCGCCTTGATGGCGAGGGACACTTGTAATAATGGGGAAGGGTAAACCACACGCAAAATTCAATCCAGCACTACTAGAAGCAGTGTGTACGGACTACGTTAGAGTTCACAGTAAGCGAGCGCAAAACGAAACAACAACAAAAAAGAGGCTAAGAAACGCATTCAGCTAATCACAATAAGAGGTATTCATCCTTTTTTGCCTACATTATGAGAAGACTGGAACAAGTGACAACTGGAAAAGAGATTAGAGGAAGACAGCGAGACGAAACGATTGATAGTCTTGTGTTGTAGCATGGAAAGGCAGCAGCGCACGAATTGATATAAATTGTTGGAGATCGCAAGACTTTCAGTAGCATGATCACCTACGCCAGTTAGCAAGACGTGTTATGATGATGATGATGATGATGATGATGATGATGATGATGATGATGATGATGATGATGATGATGATGATGGTGGTGGTGAACAGTCATAACATCTGATTGGAGGTGTCTTGAAGAGATTAAAACAAGAATCGCCATGGCGAAGGTAGCCTTTTGCAAGATGGAAAACATATGGACCAATAAAAAGATGTCATTTACAACTAGAAAAAGAGTGTTGAAGTGCTACATAGAACCTGTGCTATTGTATGGGTGTCAAGCGTGGAAAATGAGCATACAGGCTGAAAAACATTTGATGGGTGTAGAAATGTGGTTTCTGAGGAAAATGCAAAGAATACCATGCAGAGATGAAAAAAAGCAATGATAAAGTCCTACAAGGAACAAATGAAAATCGTAAACTGATTAGAGAAATTAGACGTAGAAGAAATAAATTGGAGAACTTGGTGACAACTGCCAAGATGGAGGGGAAGAAAACAAGGGGAAGGCAGAGAGGTAAATACTTGGATGGCTTGAGCACATGGCATGATGGAGACAGGAACACTGAGCTGATTCACGACTCTGGTGATCGAGTGAGATGGTGAAACATGACCGCCCACGCTTACTTGCATGGCACATGATGATGATGATGATGATGATGATGATGATGATGATGATGATGATGATGATGATGATGATGATGGTGATGATGATGATGATGATGATGATGAACCCAACTTGTTTGCATGCCTCTATACAAACATGGGGTTATCATCAGATAGGAACTGGCCATCAACCATTTAGGGACTTCACCTGCCCTTTGTCAATTTCTACAAACGAGTTCTCTTAACATACGCCAGATACCGTGGGATTGATTCACGCTCGATAAGGTGAAATGGGTGGATGCGACACTGGGAGACGACGCTGTGATATGGAGCGCGGAGAGTCGAGTGCTTACTGGCAACAGGTGTGCGTGAGTGTATTGATAATATCCTGCCGCGGGCTCCGTGTGAGGCGGGAGATGCACGTGATAGTCAGCCCGTCCTAATCCCCCATCGCAATAAGGGAATCAGTGTGGGGATGGCGGTACTCCACATGTGCTCTTGTTACAGGTGTTAAGGATAGATTGATGGCCCGATAGACAGATGTTTAAATGAAAACAGACGTAGAAAAGACGCTGTAATAACAAACACGGCTGTTTAAAAACAGATTAAAAAAAGTGAAGGGCTATTTTACACGGTTCGAGACTGTGTTATATGGTGCTTGCGTCATGTAGTGTATTGAGCAATCAATACACACTGCATGACCTGATTATCGTTAAGTGAGATGCTTGCTGCTTGCTTGCTTGCTTGCTTGTGTTCGCTGGCTGTGATCTCCAGCGTGAAGTCCTGTATGTCGGATGAAGACATCCTGTTGACAACATCAGTGTGATGTCATACAGGACCTGAGGTTTGCGTGAGTATCCGTTGTCCCATGTCTGACTTATTGGTGTGCAGACTGGTGGTTTCTCGCCGTGCAGGCAGACACTCTCCGACTTCGGAGGAATCAACAATCCTACTGACTTCAGCCATGACCCCGAAGGGACCTGTTGCCCAGGACGCTCGATGAAGACGCGTCAATAGGTCTTGGCCAGTATAGAACCCAGCCCTGGTGCCTTGGAAACACCTCTGCGTCCCGTTAAGTGAGATGAATTGTACGGTTTTGTCAAGTCCGTAGCACAGTGCATCCGATTTCGACTAGCATTTGTTCGGGTATTTGGAGACGACTGGCAAGATCGAAGGGAAGAGACCAAGGGTAAGATCGAGAAGTAAATACCTAGGTGGCTTGGCTACGTGGCATGGTCGAGACAATAACACTGAGCTGATCACGACTCTGGTGATCGAGTGAGATGGCAGAACATGACCACCCACGCTTATCGACATGGCACATGATGGATGGCTTTTCCTAATCTTGGACTGTCCCCAGTCTACCTACAAGATAGCAGATTGATGTGTCGCTTTATCCTCATCATGTGCCATGCCGGTAAGCGTGGGTGGTCATGTTTCGCCATCTAACTCGATCACCACAGTCGTAGATCAGCTCAGTGTTCTTGTCTCGGCCATACCACATCGCCAAGCCATCCAGGTATTTACTTCTCTGCCCTCCCCTTGTTCTCTTCCTCTTTGTTTTTACCAGTTGTCACTAAGTTCTCCAATTTATTTCGCCTTATAACGTGACCAAAAAATGTTGACTAAGTATAATTTCTCTAAGAAGTTTACGATTTTCATTTGTTTCTTGTAGGACTTGGTCATTGGTTTTTCTGTCTGCCCGTGGTATTCTTTGCATTTTCCCCAGAAACCGCATTTCCACAGCCATTAGCTGTTTTTCAGCTTGACTGCACTATTGTCCACGCTTCACACCCATACAAAAGTATAGGTTCTATGTAGCACCTAAGGGGCTTTTTCTCGTTGCAAATGACAACTTTTTGTTGGTCAGTATGTTTTCCCTCTTGCAAAAAGGCTACCTTCGCCATGCCGATTCTTGTTCTAACCTCTGCAAGACATCTGCCATCACATGTTATGACTGTTCCGAGATTATTTCGATTCACTTGTTTAGGAATATTCATATTTACTGGTACCTGTCATATGTCGTTGAGTTTTATAATAATAATAATGATGATGATGATGATGATGATGATGATGATGATGATGTTGATGATGATGATGATGATGATGATGATGATGATGATGATGATGATGATGATGATGATGATGATGATGATGATGATGATGATGATGATGATGATGATGATGATGATGGATGATGGATGATGGTGGTAATAATGATGAAGACGACGATGTTGATGACTATGATGATGGTTGTGATAATGATGGTGATGGTGACGATAGTGGTGATAATGATGGTGAAGACGATAATGGTAATATTGGTGATGATGGTGTTCCTGGTAATCCTGATGATGATTGTCGTATTATTATATAAGTATCGTCCCTGGGGTGAGGGGAATCAACACCGACATCCTTTTAACCACAGATCCTTATCCTGAGAATCTCCCAGCTTTTTGTCCACAACACCCCGTCAGTCCCTGGATCTCTCTCTCTCTCTCTCTCTCTCTCTCTCTCTCTCTCTCTCTCTCTCTCTCTCTCTCTCTCTCTCTCTCTCTCTCTCTCTCTCTCTCTCTCTCTTACCAATGGACCATGCCCCCTCTCATTCTTTTCCAAAACATACTCACACAACACTAGCTTTAAAAACCTGACAAAAACAATTTAATAAAGAAAAGTGTCAGGTGTGTGAAAAGTACATGTGCAGAATGTCTGTCGTATAATCTAACGTGTATGTAGAGTCAGACCGAATAGCTCAAGAGCAAAGTCAGTTTCCTTACTGTACTGGCCACACAACAGCACCATATATGATGGACAGAAAATCTCACCCAAATGATGTGTCTCTCAGGCCATGTGTCGACTTCGTCCGATAGCTCTTGAACAGTCCGGATGCTTCGTCATCAATAGTGGAAACAATCCAATATTGATCATCAATCTAACACACACAGTGTAAATACTCTTTCATAAAAATTCTGGGATCAAAGAATCCTAAAATTAATGTTACTGTCACTTTGGAGAAAAAAAAACCCAATGTTGGTATTTTACTGTTAATAGGAATTCCCAAAATGTAACTGACACAAAGTGAATGTTGACTAAGTGACAGATAGAGTGGCTATGGTTGTGTCTAGGGTATGTCCTTGTAAAATGTGATGTTGAACAACAGATTAACCAAGATGCATCACCACCAAACACCAGTCAGTGAACAAGCGTTAATTTGCGCACATAATATTCCTTTAATTCTGAATTAACACAGACACATGTAGCATATAAATCCAGGAACAATAATTCTCTAAGAATATATCTCCATCCCAATGGAACACTTCGAATAACACTGCCTCTCACGGCTACTAAATCTCGTCCCACACGACAGGTATACTAGCCTCTCTCTAGGCCCGACTCAAAGTAACCCACTCTGGGTCTCGAATTCCACTCACTATCCCTGGAACCCACAGTGCGGAGTTATCTTCCGAACTCCGTCACAATTCTTCACTTTCTCAGACCACGACCTTCTCCTGGTCCGGTCTAAACTCAACTCCCTCTCAGCTCGGAGTCCAAACATCAACTGATCTCCGTCAATCTTTGTCCCTCTCTTTTTAAACCATTCTATCCCCCACAATGCTTCACACACAACACACAACCTCACTGCTCCAACTGTCTGCCTCACCAGCTGACTTCTTCTCAGCTCCCCCTTTCAATTACTGTCTTCTCATTTTCGCCCTCTGGGGGACTTACTATCCGCCCTATTTTATCTCGTGAACTGTTTATATTGTACGGCCACTCACCTTAATGCCAATGACCACAGGCATGTGTCACTACCCCACCCTCAAAAGAAAACATCGTTTTCAAATGTTGGGAAACTAATACTTATCAAATATGTGACCCAGACACATTGCCTGGGTAGTCGTAAGTATAAATCCAACTTACTCTAGCTACCAGACTAAATAATACATCAAATGCTCATAGTACACTCCCATATTCCCCACACATAAATACAACCATCTTTCTATCTTGTGTACCAATGCATGAACTAATACATCACATAATAATAATACATCATAGAAAAGCATTATACTTATATACCCACAGGTCTATTAATATCTTTAAGAAGACACAAGCTATTTGTGTACCGACCATATATCAGGTGGTTCTTTTCTTGCATCAACCCACCTCTGATTCCTGTCGATGCTGTGTCTACCTTTCATGTACCCATGACTCATGGTACCTCTACAATTACAACATCTGTTTGCTATCCCTAGCCCTGGGTCAGTAATGTCGCGTACACTCTTTTGACCTGACTCAACTTTCCTATCTGCATATTGCACCGTTACACTTGCGTCTCTGTTTAGTCTGAACTTTTTATTCAATCTTGGCCCATATATCTGGCACCTTTCTTTCTGCTGCATACGCCTTATGCCTATGTGCCCTGCACATGCACTATCCTGAGCTGTTCTAGTATATCGGTCTCTGTGTGCTAAAGGTACTGCTACTTGCCCACGTGCAGTTCCACTATCTGAAAAGCGGCGAGTGAGAACATTGTTCTTCCTCTCGAAGCACCATCTACCTTTCTTTGACTGCCTATGTTCTACTCTCCTACACCCTTGGGAACATTTGTTCAGAGTAGTATCTTGTCTCTGGGAGCCACTAGCACTATATTTGGGATCCATTCTCATCTGCTCAGCTGTACTATCCTTGTCCTGAGTTCCTGTGTCTACTTCAAGTGCCTCTTCTACCTCAGCTATACTCTCTAATTTAGGTTCTCTTGTGGTAACTACCTCATTACTGCTTACACTATATTTTTGGTCCCAATAAACTACTTCCTCTTCTGTACACTCTTTAACTCCTATAACATTTCCTATGATGAGATCTGCCACTGGTGAGTCTAAAACACATGCTGTCACTCTTCCTGTTATGTATGGTGTTTTTACTGTTATCACGGCTACTGGGTAGAATTCTACTGTCCCATTAAATGTTATGGATCTAATCTTTTTTCCTGTATAATCCGAGGGCTGTACTAAGCTCTTTCTCACCCCGAATGGACGTACATCCGGAATCCCTAATTGTTAACGCTGGCCTATCATTAACAAACCCATGATGCATCTTCAGACTTCCTCCTTCATGCACTGCTGATCCTGCTTTCACTGTATGACCACATATTAGACTGGCTGACCTGTCTTTTTCAAAAAGAGGTTTGCACCCACTACAATCTTCATTGTTCAGCGTCTCAATTACTTGAGCTGCATTTGAGTGCTCTGTTTCTCTCATCCTACATTGATGACTGAGATGCCCCTTCCTTCCACATTTGAAACAAGTGATCTCCTTCCTTGCGTTACTTGTTGGCTCACTGGATGGTTGTGCACTCACACTCGCTGCCTTGTGTCTCCAGCTCCCACAATTCCAACATCCGGCATAATTTGGACGTCTCTGGAAAGTTCCCTCTTCTATATGGGTACCGTCCTACTCTACCAACATTGTTTCCTCGGAAACCATTATCTTGAAGTTCTTGCTGCTCACCTTTATGTGCTGAATCCACACTTTTCGCCCTTGGTCTGATGACTGGATTCTGGTCCTGTTTAGTGTACGCTGCACAGACTATTTCCTCACTCATTAGTTTCCCAATAGAACTGTTAGGATGTGCAGTCATGTAATTTTGCCCTAACTGTAGACATTGTGTCTATGTCCTTTGGCTTCCGTTCCTCAAAGAAAGCCACTAAATTGGTATTACATGAAGCTAATACTTTGTCTCTTAACACTAAATCTACTAATTTATTAAAATCTTTCCCTACTTCTGCGAGCTCCATCCATTTGTTAAATGTGTTCTTTACTGTGTTAACAAAGTCTGTGAAATCTTGATTTGTCTCTGGCACTAACTGTCTAAACTTTGTTCTATATCCATGCTCAGTGAGTTGGAACTTTGTGAGGAGACGTTGACGCAAAATAGTGTAGTTGTTTCTTTCTTCCACAGGTAAATTAAACATTGTATCTAGAGCCTTACCCGTAAGAAACTCTCCAAGTCGCATCGCATACTCTTTCTCTGGAATACCTAACGCTTTGGCTGATGCCTCGAACCTGGCCAAATAATTTTCAAGTTGGTCCCGGTCTGTAAAATATGGCAGTTTTAATCTCTGTGACTGACTGCGACGGTCTTCTGCTTTCCTCACTTTGACCCTTGGAAGATAGTTCTAGTTTTCTGAACTGCAATTTCAGCTTCCATCTTAATCTTCTCTTTCTCAATTTCCATTTTCATTTGTGTCTCTTTCTCTTCCTGTAGACGCTTGTTTTCTATTTCAGCTAACTTTACTTCCTGTAGACGCTTGTCTTCAGCTACCTTTTCTTCCTGCAGACGTTTTGCCTCGCGTTCATTATGCCTCTCCTCTCTTTCCCAGTGCTGAACTTCTTTCAATTTTGCTTCTGGCAAACTCCTGTAACTCTTTACCTTTCAGGCCTGTTCGTTCACCTGCTTCAATATACTCCATTAAAGTAGGCATCATTGTACTTGTGGACACGTTGCTGTCTGTCGGCCAACTATAAATGTGAAGACTCTGCTGTCAGTCTCTGGTCACTTCCCCAAGTACACCAGCACTCCCTGTGTACGTAAATTCGTAGTGCTAAAATATCACTCTGTACTCACCCAGTCACTCTATAAGCACTAGGTAGTGAGGGGGGGAATATTAACTATACTCCCTCGTATATATATATATATATATATATATATATATATATATATATATATATATATATATATATATATATATATATATATATATATATAAATAACTGTAGAACAATTCCTGGAAATAGTTGTAAACATACATATACATACACAAATGAATGATACACACTAAAGTGCCAACTATTAAACGCTAGACGCATAGGCCGGTGAAACGCAGACGGATGATTACATAGAAATAAAAACCACTGACATAAACATGCCCATGAAAGACCATACCGTGCGCATAATATAAACTGACAGATACCATCTAGATAGAAGCTGTATTAACATAAGAATTACAACAATACCATATATCCAAAGAAATCAAATATCATATGTAACAGTAAAGAAGAAACAGTAAAAAGAACAAATATAAAATGAATAATGTACATAGATCTGACGATAGACACTTGGACACCGTGTATAATGTCGAGACGACCCAATGCCACAGCACAAAACAAACTGACTCGTCAGCTGCCTCTCAACAACATACAATGTGTACCTAGAAACTTCACCTTTGCTTTGTCTCCCGCATTTCGAGAAACAATGCAAAAATATCCTACTTATTACGAACACTGGACCACATACAAATAATTACGTAACGCACAACAACAATACTTAGGACGATGAGAACAACAGAAGCAAACAAGGGTTGCCGACACCAATGCGATGGTAGAATCTTACAAAAGTCCTTAGTTTGTTTTTAATAGTGTCCGAAAATCGCCTGGAAATGTCTGTCCGTTACTGTTTTGAAAAGATTACGACGTTAGATTCCCACAATGAATTAATGTTCTGATGCGTTGTCACTTTTTGTTGACGTGGTGACACGATTTTCGACTGTCGTAAAAGTTTAAGATGATGGTAATTATCCCAACGCCTTGTGTCTTCACAGTCCGTAACGTTTTGGTAACCCTCCCTGTAGAGTTGGCCTGTGATTGTATAATGTATGTGAACGCTCTTGTTTTGCCAGAAATATAGGGTTTTCGTTGCGTTTTGGGGAGCCGAAAATACCTTTAAAATCAATGAATGTTTATCTGCGTAGTCACTGTCGCTTTGAAGTGATGGTATGGTTTTACTGTTGCTGACCAGGTTAAATCAACGAATGGCAGAAAATGATCACGCGCTTTAAATCCGTTTTGCAAGTCTTTTTTGGTGAAGAAATGCGCTCATACTTGCGAAGACGGCACATAATGACTGTTGTGGATTGTTTCCCGATGATGACACACACACAAAGACGTTAAACGTAAATCCTAGTTTCTGTACAAAAACAACGTGTTATTCTCAGTGGAAATTTTTCCGTCAAATTCCCTGGTTCTCGGCCTTGACGCACAAGGTCATCTCAGTTAGTACCTCAGTGTACTACAATCTTCACTGACTGCGAACAAAGTAATGTCCGGAAATTTTCCGTTATCCACAAATACTTCGCTGTCCTCGTAAACAGCACTGACCCTCTTGTCAACCCAATTTGTCCGTGGAGACTCACAATTTCCACCGTCCTCACCCGTCGTTTTACCTGTGGTGAATTCTTAACCTATCGCCCTGCAACCACACTGTGCTTTGTCCTCAACACACACACAAGATGTCTCCCCACGCCCAGGACTTCCCAACGAAATTGCTCACTTTCTGTTATCTTTGGTTTCTAATTTTGTCTTTATCTCCGACAGCAATCCTGTCCACTTGAACTGTCTGTCGTGTATTTGCCGCGCGCTGGCTGTTTTTTGATGTACTGTGGTGGCCTTTCGTGAACTCTCTGCTAGCCAGTTCCCGCACAGGAGAAACCCCAGTGTTTATATCGTGGACACCCTTTCCCCGTCTACTCTCCCCACTCCGAGTGAGAAATGATATTTTTACCTGGTTTCTCGTGGACTCTGTATTAATTCTCCGACACTTTTGAAATGCTTTGTCTACTGAAAATGGTGTTTATTCTTGACAGGAGAGCCCTCATCATTGTTGTTGTAATTGGGCATCCGACTAATGTCTCTGATGTTAGTATTCTCTCTAATCGACGAGTTCACAGATAAACGGAATGACAACAATGTCTATATTGTTCTTGATCGGACGAAGCCTCCCAGAAATCTTCTCTGACACAAAGTGAATGTTGACTAAGTGACAGATAGAGTGGCTATGGTTGTGTCTAGGGTATGTCCTTGTAAAATGTGATGTTGAACAACAGATTAACCAAGATGCATCACAACCAAACACCAGTCAGTGAACAAGCGTTAATTTGCGCACATAATATTCCTTTAATTCTGAATTAACACAGACACATGTAGCATATAAATCCAGGAACAATAATTCTCTAAGAATATATCTCCATCCCAATGGAACACTTCGAATAACACTGCCTCTCACGGCTACTAAATCTCGTCTCACACGACAGGTATACTAGCCTCTCTCTAGGCCCGACTCAAAGTAACCCACTCTGGGTCTCGAATTCCACTCACTATCCCTGGAACCCACAGTGCGGAGTTATCTTCCGAACTCCGTCACAATTCTTCACTTTCTCAGACCACGACCTTCTCCTGGTCCGGTCTAAACTCAACTCCCTCTCAGCTCGGAGTCCAAACATCAACTGATCTCCGTCAATCTTTGTCCCTCTCTTTTAAACCATTCTATCCCCCACAATGCTTCACACACAACACACAACCTCACTGCTCCAACTGTCTGCCTCACCAGCTGACTTCTTCTCTGCTCCCCCTTCCAATTACTGTCTTCTCATTTTCGCCCTCTGGGGGACTTACTATCCGCCCTATTTTATCTCGTGAACTGTTTATATTGTACGGCCACTCACCTTAATGCCAATGACCACAGGCATGTGTCAGTAACACACACAGTTAATCGGCAATGATTGGAATTCACCAATTGTAACACATACTGTTAATTGGTAATGATAGGAATTCACCAATTGTAACATATACTGTTAAGTTTCCAGGAATCTAGATCTACTAATGTTCCTGGTACAGGTGTTATTGTCAGTGTCTTGATTTTAATGTGATGTAACCTATCACCTAAGAAACACTCTTATATTATAATCGTTTCCTGCTCAGCAGAGGCCAGGTTCTTGCAGACCCTCTGGGTTATGGGCCCAGTGCAAAAGCCTCTCAGTAAACTCTGCCTTCAATACTCGAGCCATGACTTTCTTATAGTTGGTGGTACAATGGTGGAACCTGTTGAAGAGAGAACACACCTAGTGAGAGCAACCCGATTCCAACCTTTATTAGGTGAGTGTAGGCCACCGGCCGCACTCAGAAATATAACAGAGAACCAAACTCTGTCATAAGGCCGAGAAGCTCATCACATTGGTCTGAGTCATGGTAAGACAAGGAAAGACTAAAGGAAAAGGGTAGAAACCCAGCAGATGCCCTACTGGAAGATCCTACCATTTGACATTTCCTTCATCCCCCCAACCATCCTCAATCTCCATAAATAGTATCCCACTACATTGCCCTTAACTCACTGAGTTGATTGATATCTCACACCAACTAGTTCAAGCAACGCGATAGGCTACTGTTGCCGACGCTCTTATAATACTTCTATCAACGCACATTACTACCCTCGATTCCTAAGAATAATCTAATGTAGATGTATTTATTTAATTAAATACCATATATTTATTCTTGCTTGAAATTGAGACTATTGAATAACACAATGGTTAAATGTCCGCCGATGCAAATCAACATTAGACACTATAGTCTCTCTCTAGAAACAAACTAAGAATATTGCACACGTCCGTAGCGCTTCACAACTTTTGGTCGACTAACCCCAAAGTTGGTTACCTCAACTGGTTGAATACTGGGTCTGAGTGACGTCACAAAACTGTCTAGACACTAGACAGCCTAGAATCTATTTTTCTCTCTCCTGTTTAGACTGGGTGGACACAACCCGCCGTCTATTCCGCTTTCATCTAGGGACCTGTCCCGGCACTTCAAAAAGTCTTGCCGGCCTGTGATCTAGAGAATTCTTGTTCCCACAACAAAAGATCCTGCCGACTTTTACCCAGACAATCCGTCTACAACTTCAAAGGATGGCTGCCGCCAGTCGACATATCGCACGACAGTTTTTCCTCGATTAACAACACATTCAAGAATTGCCGGCTTTGTGGTAGACATTTGGCGCGACATTCTGTCATCGATCGACATTCCAAGATTTTATGTGACAATGATGACCATGATCGTGGAGATAATAATGATGATGATGGTGGTGGTGATGTTATTGATGATGACGACGATGATAACGATGATGACTACGACGTACCATCGTCTCTCTTATTAATAACTAAAATCGAAATTTGCATATGTACCTATGTTAAATATGATTTGTTGTAACAGTTTTATTGATTGGACGAGCACATAAAAGGGTTATTAGAAGCGTGTCAGGTTCTGATTGGCTATAAAATCAGTAATGATGAAGTCATGAAACATGATCAACGGAGTCATATGTGGTTGAGTTTAATGATAATGACGATGACGATGTTGATGATGATGATGATGATGATGATGATGATGATGATGATGATGATGATGATGATGATGATGATGATGATGATGCTGATGATGATGATGATGATGATGATGATGATGATGATGATGATGATGATGATGATGACGACGACGACGACGACGATGATGATGATGATGATGATGATGATGATGATGATGATGATGATGATGATGATGATGATGATGATGATGATGATGATGATGATGATGATGATGATGATGATGATGATGATGATGATGAATATGGTGATGATGGTGATGATGATGATGATGATGATGATGATGGTGATGATGATGATGATGATGATGATGATGATGATGATGATGATGATGATTATGATGATGATGATGATGATGATGATGATGATGATGATGATGATGATGATGATGATGATGATGATGATGATGATGATGATGATGATGATGATGATGATGATGATGATGATGATGATGATGATGATGATGATGATGATGATGATGATGATGATGATGATGATGATGACATCTCGAGGTAAATAATATAATTCCAACGGAGCAACTTGTTAACAGAATACGGCTCGTAAATAACAGTCGCCAAATGCAGGTTTAAGAAGCCAAACCTGAACTGAAGAAGGAATCTACTCCAATGTACTTGGAAAGATGAAACGTTGTTTATTTTCCGCAGTGCGCAGGCTTGTAACAATGACAATAATGATTAATGGTATACTATGCCTGTTCTGACCAGGCGGGTAGTATTATAATAAGAATTAATATTAATAATATGTCTAAAGCCATCGGCACTCGATTTCTAAACAAAGTCCTTGGCCGTCCATCCAGCGTCCTTCTCTCTATCTTCGCAATGTTCTTTCTGCCAATTTCCAGACGTCAATATTCGGCGTTTGTCTGCCTGGTTTCTTTGTGGCTTCGATGCACGATATGTCCATAGATTGTTCCGTCCATTTTCAATTACTAATTCAGCCACTAATACTATATAAAGTCTGTGTTTAGCCAGCCGATACTTCCCAAATCAACATGAGCTGCCGTTCCGAAGAATCTCCCAAGTCAAGTCTCCTTTGTTGTTGTTGACAATCCTTGATGACGTTTCTGCGTTGACACGTCATGTGCTTGGATCTCTTAGCATTTTGGCTCTGGGATTCTCTGACATTTTTATTTATCCAATTGCGCCACATCTGCTACTTGGCAATGATGATGATGATGATGATGATGATGATGATGATGATGATGATGATGATGATGATGATGATGATGATGATGATGATGATGATGATGATGATGATGATGATGATGATGATGATGATGGTCATAATAACGACGACCATAATGGTGATGGTTGTGATGATGATGATGAAGATGATGATGGTGGTGGAGATAATAATGATGATTACGGCAATGATGGTGATATTGCGGATAAAGGCAAACGAGCAAGAGGTAGACAGCGATACAAATGGGAAGATAAACATCAAGAGATGGACGAACAGCTGTCATTTACTGCCAATAAAGTACCTTGCTCTATACGGCAGGGAGGTCTTGAACTTGAGGTATTAAGGCCGCCTGGCTAGTGCAGTCGCCGCGAACTGTGTAGTTTTCTTGTTCCCCCCGACAGAAAAAAACAAAACAAAAAAACTCCACACCTTACCGAGGATTCGAACCCGGGTCTCCCGAAGGAGAATCCGGTATTCCAGCCACTCCTCTGGACGAACAGCAATCTGACAAAATGTAAAATCAAGGCAAAAGACAGACAGTGTTCGAGATCCATTGCAGCCAGCTTTCATTGTGGAGGCGGCACCTGATTGATTGACGAGAAGTCAATATTTTTGCCCAACTGACCGGTGTAGAAGATGCACCCGCTACCTCTACCTTAGCACACCGGATGTGTTAAGTGGGAGTGCTCTTGCTAATCTCAAAATGAGGTGATATTCTAATGCTTATCAACTAGATGTCAATTTGTGCGCTAAGATATCACAATGCTTTGATGCAGAACTCTGTAACCATAAATGTCTTTGAAAATTTCTCTCTATCATAAGATCGAGGGGAAGAGAGGCAGAGGCAGAACCAAAAGAAATGATGCTGGATGAATAGAGACGGTGGCATGGAGGAATAGCATCAGCAGAGTTGATCCAGAAAACCAAAGACTGAGATCTGTGGAGAGCCATGAACGCCTGCTCATGCCGGCATGGCACTTGCTGATGAGGGTGACCATAAGCCAGATTATAGCGAGGAATTGTAAATGACCAAGACCTTATATCCCCAGACACCCATCTATAAATCAGCCAACCCAACTACACATCAACCAAGCAAACCCAGCCCTCGCGAATAACTACAAAATCTAACGAGACCTCGCCGAAAGAATTAACACGGGAGAACGTCTCGATCAAAGTCCTTATCAACGAACAGGAAAAAAAAAAAAAACTTATAGTAGACTACAGCAGCCAATGATGATACGGAGCCCGGAGATAATTTAATACTAATAATTCTCTGCTTGTCAACTTGATGGCAGTATGTGCGCTAATATATCAAAACGTGAGAAGGCCTCCGATGATGGTCGGGCACACAAACACGATGCACGTGCAGCCAGCAGGGGTATTAAACCAGCCTAGCTGTTGCTTATTACACCCGTAGGGAATGTAGTACGCCGTAATTTATCTACTCACTCATCCGTACCGGCGTGTGCGATGTTGAGGCCAAGTAACTTAAAACTAAGAGATGTTCCCTTAACGGCCAGCAGATACATCTGTTCTTTTTTTATGTTTTATTTTTCTGTCAATCCGAGAAGAGGTTCAGGTTGGTAGGCAAGAGGAGATAACGACCACCGCCAAATGGCACGTGCTATATCACGTGTTGTTGACAATCTGGTGTTTAGTCAACGGATTGTTACCTAGGAGACGCCAGGTATGGGTTTGAGACAATGGGGGTCTAGTCTCGACGCCACCATCATCATGTGTCATGCTGGTTAGGCGATCATGGTTGGTCATCGTTCACAGACCCCGCTATAACAATTTTTATCAAATGTATAACCATGACGAAAGTGCTGTCTTAGTCGGGTATGAATGAGCTACCGTATGACAGTAGACGGTACTACCTGCTTTCTGTTAGCGCCGAATGTTGGGTTGCGCTCACCAAACCCGACACCCCATATTGTACCAACGGTTTCGGCTGGAGGAGTGTAATTGGGAGGGTACAAGCCTTATCCTAGCCTGAGGAAATGCAACCTAAAATACTAAGTGTCATGGCAGGGCAGACCATACCCTAATCCTTGGTCGGCAACTGGTTTAGGAAGCAAGCTCCGACAGTTAAAGCATTGCTTTGCTGATCCGGCAGCTTCTGCAGCTTGTCTTGTTCCAGATGTATTGGTGTTACCTTTCCTCTTGATGGATGAACAAAAGAAGAAGGTGACACCTGGAATCGATCCCACAACCTTCGAAGAGCGAGGTAGGCGGTGTGCCCACTTAACCAGAGAGACTCCCTCCGAGATGTGCTCACAACACGCCGAGGTCGTGAGTGAGCATTGCTGGCTGGTGTAGTCCGATACACGGACCTGCGACAGCTGGATGCAGGTATCAGGCTCCCGGGTTGGGATTGAGTTCACCGCGCATGTTGTCAATGGGGGACATCAATCACAACAAGGTCACCATGAGCAGATCTGGGAGTGTTGAGCGGGAGATATGTCATGGGCGCGTTTGTCAGTGCGTAATGGTGGTTTAATTCTTAACTGATTCAGTGGCAAAGTTGGTTTTGACTGAACATGGGGCACAATAAAATGAACAGTGCACTGTGCATTAAACGATACCACGAAGTGAAATGAATAACACGATGTCACTAATATCGGGATATATCGTCCTTCTGTCCAATTGGGAGTTTACATATGACGATATATTATCCTTCAGCAATGAATCAGTTAAAGGATGTAATTATTTGACCATGGGTAGTTCAGAATTACCCCCCCCCCCTCCCTACCCCCGTTTTCAGCTTTTTACTGGCAAGCTACTGAACGTAAACCTGTTAAGAAGTCACAAACAGCCAAATAAATAATGCTGGGGGGTTGCAGGCGACGTCCTGTAAAGGATATGCAACTAACTTTTCAGCTTTCGGTTTCTGCAGGAGGATGCTGGTGTGGATATGTGAAGAGTCGAACCCATCACATTTTGTAGGCCTAAGTGTACGGAGGAGGCCGCGGTGACGTAGGGGCTAGACGCTCGCTTACTTACTTGGTGGTCATGAGTTCGATCAGCAGCTGGGTAGATTAGGATTTTTTCAACTCGGGCTTCCAGTGCGGCGCAGCTTAATATGGACATCTAGAATGTTTGGGGGAGCATAGGCAGTCGGGTGGTGGGTCTATACAAATTTGGGCCAAGCACCGTGCATCGGATGCGACTTGAGGTGTGTGAAAGGGCCCTATATTGACCAGTGCAAGGTGTAACAGGTGGCCTGATTTCCCTCCCGTAGTCAACGACGACAGCTTTTAACCCTTGACCTGCCGCGTTCCTGGCACTCCCAGGGTGACGTCCTATCCGTTACACTATCTGTGAATGGCCAAGGATCACTTTACTCGCGCCCAGTTGCCTGCAATAAGTGCTCCACTCTCCTACTATGTTATCACATAAAATAGTAGACTTTCCACTGTAAGTCATTAATGCGTTTAGTTTAGTTTAGTTTAGTTTAGTTTAGTTTAGTTTAGTTTAGTCGACTGATCAACATCACGGCACACGGGTGTAACCCATAAATTCTCCGTTCCACTCCTAACTCAAGCCTGAGTCCGGGGAGTCTCAGCTCAGTGCGCAAACTTCGTAGCACCGGCGAGGATCCTGAAATACTTTGGGTAGATTTTTAACTCAAAATTTTGCACGGGCAGCGCCGTTAGGATACTCTTTTTCGATTTCCAGCTGCCAAGGGATTTTTTACGTGCGCAACAAAAATCTCCCGTGTGATCTCACTAACCAGAGACCAGGGGAAATTTTATTACTAGAAGTCCACGTGAAAAAATCCCGGCCCTCACCGGGGCTTGAACCCGGGACCTCCACACTCGAGGCGGACACCATACCTCGAGACCACTCAGCCCCCCTTATTAATGATTAATGCGTTGATCGTTAGAAGAACGTAGCCAGCCCACAACAAGCATACAGATAAGTAACTTTTATATTTATATTTTCATGTTGTGTTTTTCCTGTAGTTGTGCCGGTTTGTGTGTGTTTGTTCTGTGCTGACGAAGGCTTTAACCGCAACGCCTATTTTGTTACTTGTAATCGTTTTCTAGTAAAGCTCACAATCTACTTCTCGTTTTCTTATTCATTCATCACATACAATAGATACCCGGCACAGTGCACTGACTCCGTAGCACCAGTGGGGATCTCAGTGTGTACAAGAAGAATCATTACATATTCACTCATTCATTACATGTGTATTTTGTGGGGAGGATTTTCACATTTTGATATTTTGCCTAAGTAGAGGTCTACTCACAGGGCAAAAGAAATAGAGGAAGACATAAAGACACCCGGTGAAGAGAAGTGGACACGGAAATTAATAATACAAGGAAGACATAGGCGGAGCTGCTTGGGATAGTAAAGGATGTGAGGGCTTGGAGTTGTTGAGGTGAGTTGAGTTGAGCTGGGTTGAGTTGAGTTGACCTGACTTGAGTTTAGCTGACTTGACTTGAGTTCAGTTGAGTTGACTTGAGTTGAGATGACTTGAGCTGATTTGAGTTGAGTTGGGGTGAGTTTAGTTGACTTGAGTTGAGTTGAGTTGACTTGAGTTGAGTTGAGTTTACTTGAGTTCAGTTGAGTTGACTTGAATTGAGATGACTTGAGCTGATTTGAGTTGAGTTGGGGTGAGTTTAGTTGACTTGAGTTGAGTTGAGTTGAGTTGACTTGAGTTGAGTTGAGTTGAGTTGAGTTGACGTGAGTTGAATTGACCTGAGTTGAATTGAGTTCAGTTGCGTTGGGTTGAGTTGAGTTGAGTTGCGTTGAGTTGACCTTACTTGGGTTTAGTTGAGTTGACTTGTCTTGGGTTGAGTTGAGTTTACTTTACTTGCGTTGAGTTGAGTTGGACTGAGTTGAGTTGAGTTGAGATGAGTTGCGTTGAGTTGAGCTGAGTTGACTTTACTTGACTTAAGTTGAGTTGATTTCTCTCTTCTCTTCTTTGCATTCATCCGGAGTGTTTTTTCAGATGTGATTGCGGTGTGTCTCGTTAGGCACCCTTGGGTCGAAACCCTTAGGCCAACACATCCGACTTTTAGCGTGCATTTTTGACCAGGTTAGCATCCCTGGGAGACTCTCACTTTTGTGGTACCGTCAACATCCCAGCTAGTCAAGTTGGAACAGTCGAAGACTTCACGGTCATCCCTCAGTTGATTTGAGTTGGGTTGATTTGGGTTGAGTTCAGGTGACTTGAGGTGAGTTGAGTTGAGTTAAATTGACTTGACTAGAGTTGAGTTGAGTTGACTTGACTTGAGATGAGTTGAGTTGAGTCAAGAACCGACATCACAGCACTCGAGCCATTCCCCTACGTGCTCCGTCCTCAGCTGCAACAGCCAGCGAAGAGTCCCAATAGCAATGGCACTAGTAGCAGTCAGATTACATGCCCGTCTGACCTTTCCTCGTAGTCTTGACTGTCGGCCAGAGCCCCTGGTCAATCCCTGCAGCGTCATTCTCTCCTTGCAGCGATGGTCTATTTGTTCTTCTACCTATACACAATATTCCAACAGGTCCCAACCACGTCTGCATTATCATGCCCCAATACCAACCAGGGGAAGGAGGCCTTGGGGTGACTTGGTTGAGGACATATATAGCAAGGGGGTTAAAGATCCATACAGTGAGAGACCTGTTCGGTATCTTCAAGGATTTTGATCAAGCGCATGTGCGGATTATTACGGATGGCGAACGAGCAAGGGCAACTGGAGGAGGACGAGAATAAGATGATAATGATGATGATGAATGTGTAGAAAAAGGAAAGAGAGAAGAAGAAGAAGACGAAAAACAAGGAGGAGGAATTGGAGTAAAAGAAGAAGTTGGAGGAGCACCTGGTGTTGGAGCAAGAGACGAAGAAGAAGAAGAAGAAGAAGAAGAAGAAGAAGAAGAAGAAGAAGAAGAAGAAGAAGAAGAAGAAGAAGAAGAAGAAGAAGAAGAAGAAGAAGAAGAAGAAGAAGAAGAAGAAGAAGAAGAAGAAGAAGAAGAAGAAGAAGAAGAAGATGAAGAAGAAGAAGAAGAAGAAGAAGAAGAAGAAGAAGAAGAAGAAGAAGAAGAAGAAGAAGAAGAAGAAGAAGAAGAAGAAGAAGAAGAAGAAGAAGAAGAAGAAGAAGAAGAAGAAGAAGAGAAGAAGAAGAGGAAGAAGAAGAAGAAGAAGAAGAAGAAGAAGAAGAAGAAGAAGAAGAAGAAGAAGAAGAAGAAGAAGAAGAAGAAGAAGAAGAAGAAGAAGAAGAAGAAGAAGAAGAAGAAGAAGAAGAAGAAGAAGAAGAAGAAGAAGAAGAAGAAAAAGAAGAAGAAGAAGAAGAAGAAGAAGAAGAAGAAGAAGAAGAAGAAGAAGAAGAAGAAGAAGAAGAAGAAGAAGAAGAAGAAGAAGAAGAAGAAGAAGAAGGAGGAGGAGGAGGAGGAGGAGGAGGAGGAGAGGAGGATGAGGAGCAATTTCAACAAACAGCAAGATAAACCAGGAACCAGAACAGTTAACAGCAATGAGACCGTTCATCACAAAGAGGTTTGCTAAGAAATAATTTGGTTCTTTCTCTTTCCGCTTTGTTTAGATCAAAATTTAATACCAACTGTATATACCTTCATCAGTGTATTTCTGTGTAAAACATCTTTTCCCTTAGCCTACATACTATGCCTTTCCCTTTTCTACATTCTTCCCTAACAACCCCATTTCACCCTTTTCACCTTTTCTGTAGTTTTCAAGACAAAGCGCACGTTGCCAAAGTCTGATCATGTTTGCACTACTTTCAAACAGCGTATTAATTTTTCTTGCGGGTTCTGGTACAAAGTTTGTCGACGTCGTTTTCATGGAACTTGGGGCGTCGGCTCAACAGAACTTCGCTGTTCAAAGATATGAAACAATAAAGAACAGGGGATTATGTTAAATTCAACTATCGAAGCACCTGGTCGGCGTATGAAACCGTGGCATCTACCTGAAGGGGACAAAAATTGGATGGACTCATTTTCGGAAGTCGTCCTACCGACCGGATGCCGTCTGCATACGGTGCGAACCATTCCCTCCCAATCTGACACTGTGTACAAACGATACAAACCACCGTATGCAGAATTAAACTATTGTGTTTGTTAAATTAATCACAAACCGGGGAAGATAAAGATTAAAAACAAAGATGTCGGCGGGATCGTTTTGTGTAGTAAATTGATATTTACATGGTTAATAGGGAGTAGATGAGCGCTCAAAGGGTACAGTGAATGTGATACTGTTCTTGAATGTGATACATTGTGAAGACACCATTACCATGGGGGTGTTGTATTTTTATAATTCTTTTTATTTTACAGGTGGGAAAAGTGCGCTCTAGACGAAAAGGTAATTCAAAGTCCGACAAAAGAAATATGAAGCATTCAGACTCAGTTAAAATAAGAAAAGTAGTAGAAATAAAAAGAAAATGAAAGAACTCGTTTACATGCCTGGGTATAGGATGCTAGCGCCATATTTTTAACTGATTCGTGGCCGAAGGATAATATATCGTAACGTGTGAACTCCCATATAGATAGAAGAACGATATACCGCCAATATAGGGTTATCATGTTATTTGTTTTGTTTCGCAGCATCTTCCGCAATTTTAATGCACAGGAAACGGAAATGTACATTATAATGCTTGTTCATTGGATTGTGTACCCTGTTTGGTCCAGACCTACTTTTTGTTTGACACCGAATCAGTT